>JARIHO010000047.1:600000-886900 GCA_029282495.1 Mycena albidolilacea | reverse complement strand
GGTCCTTGAGGAGGTACTCGCGATGTTCGAGGAGGTACCGGAGTTGGGCATTGCTGAACCCGATCCTGCTCCGTATTTCAGATTCTTGGAGCCGGAGCGAACCGATGGAGTCGGTGTCTGACTGGTCGGTACTGAGAATCTGGTGTACTTCTGCGATGGTCTTTTGGACTGCAGGTCCATTAGTAGCAAGCTCTGCGGCTAAAAATCGATGGCTGGAGTCAGAATTTAGCAATCGCGATTGCTAAAACACGAACCGGCATATTGATCCGCGGAGTCCTCGTGGGCATAGGACTGTGTACGATTACGCTTTCTCGGTGGGGGGACTGGGAAGTCTGCGGTGACTGGTCCGGACGCTGATTCGGGGTCAGTGCGTGATAAAATAGCCATGGCCTTGATATAAGATGGCGCCGATCGGTCAAAGCCCTTCATACGAAGAAATGACAGGCGTACTGAAGAGGGACGCGTACTGGGAGTGGGAGTAACGGGAAATGCCTACTCACGTTGTTGAGTAATTGGGCAAACTTCTTGAAAAACCCCTCATAATCGGGCGGGCTTACGGAGGCGTGAGCATCGAGCGACTGCGTAGTACGATGGCTAGTCGAGGGGGTTCCTTCCTCGACCTGCATATTGGAGAAGGAGGCGCGGAGTTCGTCAATCGCGAGGATACACTGGGCCAGTGCCTCTAAAATAAGAGACATACCCGTTCAGCGTCGATTTGCATAGGGTCGTCGACCTCACCAGAACCAGTCATGGGGAACTCGGAATCGTCAAAGACAGAGACGTCGTCGTCAATATCTTCAACGATGGCCTTGGACTTCTTGGATTTCTAGAGAAAGACGAAATAAGTTAAAATTTGGGCAATCGCAATTGCTATAAATTTCAACTTGCCTTCCCTTTGGACTTCTTGGGCTTAGCGGTGGCAGCAGCCTCGGCGGCAGCTTGCTCCTCGGCAGCAACGCGAGCATCCTCGAGCTCAGTACGATGAGCCTGCTGAGCACCCTGGCGATGTGGGGGAGGAGTACCTCATTGCGTTGGGGGCGGTGAGCGGTGGGATGGTAGTTTATAAAAGGACGGAAGGCGGGGCGGCACTGGAAAAGATCGCCCAAAATGCCAGTGCGGTGCCGAGGACTACGCTGGTTTTTGTCGAGCACACAGAGATGGGATGGTGAATGAGCGAAGATGGAATGATTTTTTTTTACTTGCATTTCTTTCTTGTAGTTGTGGTCGGCAATGCCTGCCAAAATCGGTGATAAGAAAAGTGGTATTGCCGCATTGGAAGATAGACTACTTACCCCACCACGAACCGCCCAGGGCCAAACGGCCGCTACCTTAGGTCCAGAACGGCACGTTTTTTGCTCATGCTTTGATACCAGACGGACACGCGCCCAATGCTTCCTGATGCTTTGTATCTGACTGCCAATATCTCCACTCCGAGTTTTTGACCTTGATTGTGTCAGTCCTGCCACCCCTCCCCCGCCCAACTTCCAGTATCTGTACAGTCAATCCACGGTTCTTGGATGAGCTTTCAGAAATCCGGTTTTCTCGCCACCAAATAAAGCTTCGGGGATGAGGTTAAGTACCTAGAGGGTGTGCATGGACATGTAGACCATGGTCCTACAAGAGGTTTTGTAAGAATAGACTAGCTTTTGCTTGTTCGAGGCAAATCGGCGCAGGCTGATTTGTTCGGCATCATCGGTCCTTGCATTTCTGCCGACAGATGGCAAAGAAAATATCTTTGAATGAGGAATAGACTATTTTATGACATTTTATGACCCATTGGACCTACCCCTCCAGGTCCTCCTACAGTTCATATCTATCCAAAAGTCCCCACCTGCCTCAGAATCACTGTTTTCTCCAATTATTGTTGTGCAAGCTGCAACAATGGCTTTTTTGCTATCATATCATCCTTCCGTGTATTCTTGTATTATATATTCACCTCTTTGCTAATCACAGCCTGGAGGGGGACAGGAGTGAGAGGGCGCGTGCTACAAGCCTCGGAGTCGCGATTTTTTGAGGCACAAGGCCGCCCAGGCATCGTGCGACTGTGGCTTGCATGGAAGAGGAAGAGAAGGAGGCAGCAACAGAGTGGTTCAAGATTAGTGAAGGTGCAGGGCCGCATTTTCATTTTGAACTGCCGCACTTTCGCTTAACTGCCGCACCTCAAACATTCCATCTTGTATATCCTCGCCGATCTCGGGTAGCAGTCCGACTTCAATGCGCCGAAATTATGTGGCATAGCCTTTGCAGTTCATTGAGAATTCATTATTGCCATTGGTGGTACAAAAAACAATTCGCAAGCAGATTACAGGGCCCGGATTGCCACCTTTCAGCAAGTTGAATAAAGCTCGAATCAGTCAGGGATGGAGACATAAGTAGGCTTGAAACCACTCTTTCAGTTGAAGACTCAGGTACAGACAGATAATTTAATTCACTTGACAGCTCTGCTCTGGAATGACAGTGTACATTCCGGCACGACTGATGGCATTGTTCGAACATTCGAGTACTGCTACCATTTTAAAAAAAAAAAAAGGGTTTTGTCATGATGTCAGATAGGTTGTTGTTGGAGGGGATGTGGGTAAGCATAAGCTCGTCGTCTTGGACCTGTTCACGAAGATAATGATGGCGTACTTCAATATCCTTGAGTGGTTTTGGACAGGTCAATGGTCAAGCGGTTGTCGCAGAAGATACAGGCTGGCAGAGGTTGTGTTAACCGGATCTCGTCTATGAAGGAGTACATCCAACGCATTTGGCGAGCCCCTCGCGCAGCTGCCATATATTCTGCTTCTGCTGTCGAAAGAGCGACTGTTCGCTCGTGATGCGAGCCCCATGCCACTAGTCCTCTTCCCATGGCATAAAGCTCCCCCGAAGTGGATCGGCGGGTGTCCAAACAACCAGCAAAATCAGCATCGACAAACCCGACAGGTGTCAATAAACCATCGCGGACGTAAGTGATGCGATAATCCAAGGTCCCCTTGAGGTAGCCGAGTACATGCATCATTGCATGCCAGTGCGAAGGCCCGGGGTTCGAAGAGAAACAGCTGAGGATGCTAACGGCGTATGAGAGATCTGGTCGTGTCGCAATCATGAGAAACATGATACAACCAAGTACTGCAAGGTATGGTTTGTCGCGCATGAAGTAAGTGTCCTCGGGTGAAAGCAGCGTAGAGGATTCAACTAGGTTGGTACCAGTGAAAAGTGGGGTGCGTTTGGGATTGCAATTTTGCATTCCGAAACATTGGAGAACACGTTCAGTGTATGCCTTCTGGGAGATGGAAATGGATCTGGTGGACTCATCGTGCTCAATTTTGATCCCGAGTGTCTTCTCGAGCTCTCCCAAATCCCGTGCGTCATACTTCTTCCCCAACTCGTCCTTCACATGTGTTGCTTCACTCGGAGACGATGAAATGCCGGTTACGTTGTCCGTGTATGTGCCCGTCACGGTAGTTTCTCCCCCACGAGTACGAACACAGATGGAGGGATCTGCTCTCGATCGTGAGTAACCCAGATCCTCGTAAGCACTGTCCAGCACCGTCCACTAGTTACGCGCACCCTGCATGGTACCATACAGAGTGAAGTCGAGCTTCGCGACCAGCAGCTCTGAGCCTTCGACGACCATCCCCTCAGGCTGCTCCATATAAACATCCTCTTTCATCTCGCTATTGAGATATGCGCTCACAAAATCTACTCCCCACGTCGTCCAGCCTTTTGAAGCTGCTGTTGCAAGGAGTTTCCGGAGGGACTCGTAACGCACCACTGACACATAGGTCTCATAGAAATCAAGACCTCGATCTGTGTATAGCCCTTAGCCACCAAGCGCGCCTTCCGGCTCTCGACATTCCCATCTGCATCGTACTTGATCGCGAAAACCCACATGGTCTTCACAATATTCGCTCTGGCCGGGTGCTCAACAAGATGCCAGACCTTGCGCGAGCGTGAGCATTCACGTTCAACATCAATAGATCCAGCCCAGAGGTTGGAGCGAGTCATTGCCTCGGCATACGACTTGGGTACCCACAGGCTGTCAGGATTCACAGACATGAGGAATGCTCTCGCCTCCAGTGAGAGTCCCTTGTCTTCTGCAGGCAGCAAGCCATCATCGGCCCATGCATGGCCCTCCTGTTCCGTTTGTCAAATACCAGCCTCAGTGTTTTCTGCGTCTTTGGCTGTATGCGAGGCTACTTTCTTTAGAGTCGATTGGTGCGGTTGAGGGACGATAGGCAGCGCAGGTATGGCGATCGGCAGAGCAGGCGCGATAACAGGAGGAGCAGGTTGACGATTTGGTTCAGGAGCAAGAGCAGGCAGAGGTAGAGCTGGAGGTGTCGGTGGTGTGACAACGGGAATAACCGGCGGTAAAACAGGCGCTACAAATGATTCACGATCAAACGGTAGATCATTATGATCGGAAAGTGGTAAGGCTCCAACCTTTTGTTTTCCGTGTATAGATCTGGACAAAATAAAAGGAAAAGGTTTTAAAAGGTTTATAAACCGTTTAAAACCGTTTATAAAAGGTATTTTTTGGCGGGCATACATGTCAGCACAGGAGCCGCTTCACTGCATCAGCCGCGCACTCCGGCTTCTCGGCACCATCCAGCATCAATTGTCGAAGTTGGTTTGGTCATGGTATTTCAACCAAGTACATTATTTCTCAGGTAAGTTCTCTTCACACAGGGCGCACAAACCTTCCCCCAGTTTATTGAACTTTTTTCCGACTATGGGGATCTCGTATCTAGCCTCTCGGCAGGTGAGGCCGAAGGCGCCGTAGAAAACAGCGTAAATGTACGGTACGTACGGGACCCGTCCCGTTCCCGCCTCTCTGATCGATATTTACGTACGTGTATGGCCGTAGCGTAACAAAAATACGCCGCAAAAAATACGCCGTGAGCGTACTACGGCCGGTTTGATGTCCTAGCCGCGCTCAAGAGTAAGTTGGTCACGGGTACAACCGCGAGTACCGCAAGGCCAACCCGCACCCGTACCCGCCAAGACCGCACCCGGCGCAGGCCGGGTATGAAACCCGCGGTTCCTCAACCACCCGCGGGTTCTCCAACCCGCCAGGTTTACCTGCCGAAATCAAGCAGAAAATCAGTGTATTCTGTGCTGGTGAATGCAACACAACTACTTCTCCACACTCATAACATCTTTGTCACTGTCCAACTCAATTATCTCAGATGGCTTGCACCTCAACTTGGTGTCAACCGATTCCTTGATGTGAAGAAGGTTTTCTGGCCTGAGGAGGCATATGTGACGTCGAAAATGCTAAGGCATTTGACCTGTCCAGTCGAAGTTCGCGCTGGATTGGGTGCCACGGAGGCCCATAAAGAAAACCTTGTAACCTTGTTAAAAATGTTTTATAAACCATTTAGACCCTCGAGTAAAATAAAAGGAAACGGAAACGGTTATAACCGTGTATAAACGTTTATACACGGAAAAGGTTGGACCCTTAGAAAGTGGTTGAGCAGTAGCCCTAGTTCGATGAGCAATACCTTCCTCGAAGAACACGTCTCTGGACTTGTAAAATTTCCCCGTTGCTCTATCGAGGAGACGCCAAGCGCCTGCACCATGATAACCGATCAAACAGAGCTTCGTTGATTGCTCCGAGAGTTTGCCATCCGTATGAATGATCGGGATCTTTATGTACGCATCACATCCAAAGGCACGCAAGTGGGCGACATTCGGCCGAACTTCGCTCCAGAGCTCAAACGGGGACTTCTCGGGATGGCGTGCACTTGGGATGTAGTTCATTAAGTACACCATCGTTGCCGTGACTTCAGCCCAATACTTGTGATGAAGTCCGGCACAAGGGGCTTCATTTTCGCGAAAATCTGCACGTACCTTTCATCTGAAGCAGTTTGGCATTCTGAGCACGAATATACCAGCCCCTGGGTGAACAGTTAAGTGGTTGGTGAAGTAGAGACAAAAACATTATTACCGAATTTGGAAGGAAGTGGCGGTACCTCCCCCCCCCAAATACAGTAATTTGTCACGTGCACTCGGGAACACCTGGAAGAGAGATGAAATGAAAATCCTTATTTCCCTCTGAATAAAGTAGAAACATGCAAGAAAGGTCTCTAGGACATACCACAAGGCAAATGCATGCATCTGAGGCCCAGATATCACCGGTTCAACATCGTTTGCATGGCCGAACATCACGTGCAATTACCATATATAGACATATATTCCCGCGGGGGGGGGGGGGGGGGGGGTCCCCGAGGCTCTGAAAAAAAAAAATGGAAGGTGTGTGCAGATTTTCGCGAAAGTGAAGCCCCTTGGTCCGGCATCTCTAAGTCTGCAGCACGTCCACTCGATGATCGTGCATATTCCCTGTTCTGCTGCACCGTTGTTCTGCAACGTATAGGATGGTGTCACCTCCCAAATGATCCCGTTCGCTAGGCACCAAGGCTTCCACTCTCCTTCGAACTCTCCGCCACCGTCAAAGCGCACATGCTTGACTTTTTTCCCTGTTTGGCGCTCCGCGCGTGCAACCCACTCTTTAAAAGCGTTGAGGGTCGTCGAAGATTTCGTGTTTTTCAGGAAGTACACATCCCGCTTCGAAGTTCCACCGTTGTTGCAGGGTCGGAGGGCCGGGTTGTGGAATTTCTTCCACATCCAACTTTCGATTCTACTGTAGTCAAACCCCTATTTTTCATTACCTCATTGTTTACGTAGTAAATACGTACCAACCGTGCAATTTTACGACCTTTCTGCCGCAAACCACCACCTTAGCGACTAGTGTAGGGCAAACACCCAGAGGCAGCACCGAGCTCCTCGCCCCCTCCTCTCTGGAACGTCGCCAGTGGGCTCCTTAGCCACCCAAACACCTCGAAACTCGCCTTACAACGCCACCTTCTTCACACGACATTTTCACATCTTTTTTTTTTTTTTTTTTTTTTTTTTGTGGTACGTAGGCCAATAGCAACTAACAATTGGTTAGCCCTATTGGTTTGTAAGGGTTGGAACATTAGCTCCATAGGGAGTGGTTTACACCACCCAGAGAAATGCATTCCGCACGCCCGAGGGCAGTGTGGGACTACCGTGCTACCCAATTCCGCGGCGAAGTCGTCGCCGAGTCTGGGTCTGTGGGAACGCACGGCTACCCACTAAAACTCTGGGCTCCCGCAACCAATTGGCCGGTAAGCTATCTTCATTGTCCAAGGTGCCGGACCAGGTCTCCAGGACCAGTTTCTGGGCCAACGCTGGGCGTTTCCCCCGGATCGGCCTATTTGCCAATGACTTGTCCACCTGTAGTCTCTGATTTATGGAGAACTTCCACTTGTTGATGATTTCGTCTTCTGATGCCGGCGCACCGTCCCGAGAAATGACACGGTTGTTACGGATCAACCAAATTTGGTACGCGGACTCGGACATCAGAATCCGGTATAGCCGCTGTGTACCGGGCTTGTTCTTGCCCTTATCATCGCGGAACTCAGCGAGGCCACAACCAAGTATCGTGCCTAAAGATACCTCCGGCCAAACGGCCTCTTTCTCCAGCCATAGCGTCTTGGCTGCTTCCCAAATGATCTCTTGTCCGGGGCTCCTACATCCTACAAGGATATGCTCTAGGTCTTCAGTCACCTCACAGTCTCTGCACTTGGCGCGCTCCCCGCACTCTGGGATGTGAGTCCAGTATGTCCCTATCCTGAGCGCATTGTGTATGCCTTTCCATAGAAACTGGGCCGTGCGCGGGAGTATATCTTTCACTGATACGGCCTTCCAAATGTCGGCATCGGATACAACCCTGCCGAACGTATTTTCCATAGCCCCTCGTATTTTCTGGAGGTTTGTTACGGTAGATTTTCTTGGTGCAACCGTTTGCATTTTTATTTCTCGTATGCTGCGGTAGAAGACTCGTTGACGGTTGCCTTGCAGGCTCATGCCGGGGAGAGCAGTGCCCTGGGGCAGCGTCAGGTCCCAGGTTTCCGGTGTTGGTGTCCTCGCCGCCCTCTTCGCAAGCACGGCTGCCTGTCTACATAGTATCCTGCCCGACAATCCGGATACTGCCAACTTAAAGATGGTTGGAGCTTTCCTCGCTTTGAGCTCGGCCGCTATGCATCGTAGTATGTCGCGATGCGGCACTCCTACCCACCCCTCATGTTCCCAGCCGGCGAGTTTCTTGTTCATCGCCTCTTGAACGGAGCTTTGTGCGCTGATAATGGTGAGTACCGAGTCTTTGCTCGTGATTCTTATCGCCTCCAGTGTGGCGAAGAGCTCGCCTACATATAGTGACTGTATCTCGGATTTTGGAACACATCTACCCTTGTTCCTAATATCCACAGCTTCGATAAAAATGCCGGCTGCGGCAGTCGCCTTTTTCCGTGGTGGCGCATGTACCGACCCGGCAACGTAGACTGTTACGGATTCTGGAGCCGGTATTGTTGCCGCCCGTCTCCTTACCGGGGGGTTTGGTCGCTCTTGTAGTTCGCTGTCACGGAGCGTCATGACCCGGAGGCCTTGGGCAAGCTCGGTAATGCTTTGTGGGGGCAGGAAGTGACCTGCGTCATCGTCTTGGTCCTCCTCTGCTACGGGGCTTGAGTTCATTTTGTCTTCTGGTTTTGGGATCCACTTGGGATGGATTTGTCGTATCCGGGAGGCTGCCGCGGTAGCGCAGGCATGGGTATTCTCGCATCCTCGGGTGGACCGGTCGTCTTCGCAGCTATCGCATACGCACGAGGCTCGGTCAACATGCGAGGGGTCATCCAAACGCTGGGCTAGATCAAGACCGCTACCAACTGTTTGTGCAGTGTGTCTTCCTCTCATGCATCTGGCCTTTTTGCCATTATTTTCCTGTCTTTTCTGGCGGTCTTCCCCTGGGTGGTGCCATAATGGCATACTTCTCTGGATTTCGGTGGAGGGATTCACCGTTTCAAAACTAACACCGTACTTGTTTAGGCACTTTACCATTGGTTTGTGCAAGGCTGGAGGGTCTCGCTGATTCACCTTGACATTTTGGACCATAAGGTTTGTTTTAGCTTCTTCAGCCACCAGTGGCGACTTGACAATGTGTTTCGATAGCCGATGGAGCGCTAAGGATGCCCAGTGGGCTCGTTTATCCGGGTCAGTCTCGGTGAGGGATGCACCTTTGAGCAGCAGAAGCGCTTCATTTCGGGCTTCCAGGTCAAGCATTCCTATACCTCCCTGTTCGCGGGGGGCCATCAGCGAGTTACGGGAGACCATGGACGACTTGGAGTCATTTATAAACTCTTTCTGGGCTTTTAGTATGTGTTTTGTTACTGCTGCTGGCATGCCGTTGACTTGGGCAAGGTATTGCGAGCGGGATCCCGCCACAATCTGATCAATGTTCTTTTTCATCGTGAGGGTTGGGTTGAGGCTCGCCCATCTTTCGTAGTCGGAGTCAATTTTTTCCAGGACTGGGGTCCAGACCCCAAAAGCACTTATTCCATTTCCAACGAAACCCCCTAGAATTCGGACTGCTTCCCCTTCGCCTGCGATGTGGATGTCGGGTGGGATTGGGTTGTCCTCAGGGTGGAGTTGTCGTGTCTCGAGAAGGCGTGCCCTGTATTCGGGAGCCCCGTACGGTATGATCTCGGTTTTTGTGACATTGAATCGGGCCCCTGACGCAAGGCACCATCTATCTAGTGTTTTCTTCAAGTCGTCAAAGTTGTCATGTTCGCTGAGATAGGCGGTAGTGTCGTCTGCGAATAATTGGACAACTGCCTTTTCTGTTACACCGGGTATTTGGTAACCCTTCAGGTTGGAGCTCCGCAGCATGGATGCTAATGGTTCAATTGCTAGGTTAAATAGCAGGCATGAGAGGGGGTCTCCTTGGCGGACCCCTCTTATAACCCGGAAGGACGAGCTTATCTCCCCGTTGACAATCACATGTGTGTCGGCAAATTTATATCTACCGTTTCTTTAACGAAATGACGAGGTTTTGTGTGTATATGTTATCCCATCTCCTTATGGTTTACTTATCTCCATTTTGTCTCTTCTTCTCGTTAACAGCGGTTGGCGGTGCATTCTTCTGTTCAATCCCGTCCATCGGACCTTCAAGATATCCCCATTCACCTGCTTTCGGCAGCTTTACCTCTGTGGTTCTATCCATGGCGATGCGACAGGGTCTAACCTTCTCTGGACAAATTTCGTGCCTCATGTCCACTATGGACTGCGTATGGAAATTCTGCGGACTGCGCAAGGCTGTAAAACCACCTCCCGGCCGCGCGTTCAATTGCCGAACTCGGTATATTAACCAGTACATGCACCTCCCTGAAAATTCACTTTCAGCTCTTGCCCCTTCGCGCAATAACCGTATTCAACATTCTGGGGTTTTTCTGGATGACGTGTTCCTGCTGGTCCTTACATTCCCATGGGCCACTATACACCCTTCCTCCCTCAGCAGTCATACTATGGTCAGTTACCAGTTTTCTTGATGGCTCAGTATTCCCGGGTTATTTTCCTTCATTTTACTTTGGACAGGGCCGTTAGGATCGCACTGGCGACCTTGGGCAGGTGTTAACCATGTCAGCTCAAGAGCCTCAAGGTGAACCGCCGATGACGCAGAGCTGAGCCTTTAATTGTCAAATTATCATATTTCACTCTTTAAGACGGGGATTGGAATTGCCCAACCAAATCAGCCTCGCATCAAGGTCATCGGTGTTTCTCAAGTCTGCTGCCGACTCGTATGCATATCCCATGACACACAGGTGAGCTTTCAATCGTCAAATCGTCGTATTTCAGTCGGGAATGCACACTGGAACAGCCCAACCAAATCATCCTCGGGCTCTACCAAGTATGTCTAATTTCGATGTGGTTAGCTTTCATGCTCATCCCTCATTCACAGTCGAGGTGTCGCATCTGTCAATGCGGAGCCATCTTCATCAGGTCCCGCAGCCGCAGAGCCTGTTGGTGGAGACCCTGCTCATGATTCATCTCCTTCTTCGCCTTCAGATGTTTCTGGTTCTTCCGGGAACCTGCGGGCAATGTATGCCCCAAGAGGAACATAGGTAAGAGCAAGCAAACTTGAGCGTAGCACAATAATTAGTTGATATCCTTGATATCTATTAATACACCCCCCTCTGACTATTTCTCTCGTCTCGAAAGAAATAACACGGAGTGTATATCTGAGATAGTTATCATGACCATTGTCCGCATATTTTCACGAATGCTTGCCGATATCTTGCCTTGAACTTTTTTTCCTGCTTGGTAGATAGGCGAGTTCCGTACTTCTTTCAGTTCTGTGTTCCGCTTTGATTCCAAAAAATTTCCGGCCGGATCCCAATTTTCCTTCTCCAAGTCGGTGTGCACTGCTATCAAATCCACCTTGGCCATCAACATTCGATCCTCATTCCCGATATGAGAGAGATCGCAGCATCAAGTTTAAGTTTCCTATCAGAATATCAATGATAGAAGAAGGACATCCCGCAAAAAGCCGCCAACATGGTCTAACCGACCTTGGTCACTTGCTCTCACATTTCTCCTCTGACGACGCTCCCACAGTTTCCCATATGACCGAAAGTTCTTCAGATTCCCCGTGGACGTTCCAAATGCGTAGATCTTCAGTTGGTCGGTGCACAGGATTTGTCCGGCCATCCCCGACTAACCTATCCGGGCCAGTCTGCGCTTTCAGCTGTGCTCTCACGTTATCCGGAAAATCCTGGCCTGTGTCTCTGCACAGACTACTGTGGACTGCGCAAACTGCATCCGGTTGTGCCGCTTCAACCGCACAAAATGAGTTGCTGCCGAACTGACGCGTACCCCTGACAAATCCGGTGCTCAGTACGTCTTCATTCATTCAAGACCACGTTCACTGTCTCCTGTTCCGTGGTCTGGAACATCGAGGTCTGTTTTTACGTAAAATTGGCTGTCAAAGTCACCTGGATCAAGAGTCGGATCACTACAGTGATGGAATTGTTCTCCTCCGACGGCAATTCCCTCTTCCACCAGCTCACTCGACCACTTTCAACAGTTGTCAGGGTCTAAACCTTGACGTCGTGGGTGTTGATCTCCACCGCCCTGTTTTTTTCCCATGGACAACTTTATACGGCTCTTTCTCGCATTCATCATCTGGTCACGCTATTTCTACGTCCGGGTGAGAATACTACTACCAACGCAACTTATCCTGACATTTTAGTTTGAAATATTAATGGCTGTTTCGTTTATGTCCCTGTGCCGGAGCGAAGCGCAGGCATATCTTGTAGGGACTTTACTGTGTTGATAAAGAGTTCTGGGAGGCCGTGCCGTCGGAGGGTGTCCCAGAGGTAGGTGTGCATGGTCTTGTCGTATGCCTTTTCTTGGTCGAGTGCCACGATGACCCCGTTTTGTAGGTCGTCTTCAGAGTATTCAACAACTTCCATGGCAAGATAAATGGCGTCAGTGATCTTGCGCCCTCTCATGAAACCCGATTGGTCCTTATGTATAAGGTAAGGTGCAACCGTACTCAGTTTGTTTGTTAATGCCTTGGTGAAAATTTTGTAGTCTGAGTTCAGTACAGTGATTGGCCGGTAGTTTGCAATATCGGTCCGGTCTTTTTTCTTGAAGAGGGGGCACATCCAGCCCAGGGAGAACTCAGTCCCTTCGACCATTCCGTGTTCTTCAATGTCGTTGTATACCCAGGTTAGCACCTTGATTATATCACAAGTTTTCTTCTTAGGTGGTTCTCCGTTGTCTCTGCTGTTTTCTTTGTGGATGGATTCAAGTCGTCTTCAGAATTCCGTGGCTAAACCGTTTATTCCAGCTGCTCGTCCTGAAGCGGCTTTCTCGAGTGCCGTGGAAACATCTGCTTTTTTGAGTTTCTCGGTCAGTGGCCTCATATTTGCGCCGTCTCTGGCTGGGGGTACTGAGTCCAGGGCTTCCTTCCTGGCTTCAGCTCGCGCTTCATCATCAATGTCCAGCCCATCGGACTGGAGGTCATTGTGGTAGTCACGGGCGATCTCTGCCATTTCCGATGAGCGTTTGCTTCCTTTCTCAGGTGTAATGTCCGTTCTGCGGAGGTATGTTAATGTGTCCCTCGGTTTTGGATCCTTACTAAGGTTTACTGCGTATTTTGTTATGTGGTTTAGCTCGGTGAAGCCTCGAACCCTGGTTTCGAGCCTTTTCCGCTCCCTTTGGCGGTCAACAATATTGTCGATTGACTTCTCTATTGTGGCTATCAGCTCGGCAATTTCTTCCTGTGACTTGCTTTGTGCCTGCTGGCGGGGTTCCTCTGGAGCGGGCTGGTCCCTACCTCCTGTGGCAGAGACAGGGTCGACAGTCCCCACCGTGTCTTGGGGTTCAGGGGGCTTGTTTTGTAGCAATACTTCACGTTCGTTGGCTAGTGCTCTCCTCTTCTTTTCTGACGCTCCTACAGCGGTTTTTGCCCTCTTTTGTGCAAACTCTATAACAGAGTCTTTGAGACCTTTAAATTTGGTCTGTGCATTGGTCAGTTCTGTACGTGTTTCGTTCATTGATCCTTCCAGCTTACAGGCCTCTTCCATGGCGTAGTCCATGAATTCTTTGTCATACAGGAGGAATTGGGGCATGGCCCACCGACCTCTACCGATGTATGGGGCTCCTGGGGCTGAGATCGTCACTGAGACCATCCTATGGTCAGTCAGGCCACCGGCCACATCTTTGATCTCCCATTGGCAGCAGTTTTTCATGAGGGTTGGCGATACCAAGATACGGTCAATGCGGGACAGAGTTCCGTGGGTGCTAACATGAGTGTATGCCTTAGTATCAGGGTTTGTCTGTCTCCATCCGTCTTTAGCCTCCATTAGCCGCATGAAGCATAGGTACGCGGTGACTACGGCATCGGAGTCAGTGCGGTGTGGTAGTCTGTCAATTGCGTCTGAGACGAGGTTGAGATCCCCGCCTATGGCATCGGGCACCGGCAGGTCTGTGGTGAGCCATAGGTCGCACAGGGAATTCCAGTAGCTTATTTTCTCTTCGTCAGATTCTGTCGGGGCATAGAGTCCCAGCACGGTTAGTGTTCGCGTGCCATGCCATGGGACGACCGCAAGGATCGCTTTCCCAGGTATAAGATAGTGGATCTTTACTCCTTCGATGTTTGTGATCTCCCGATTCAAGACTATAGCTATGCCCTTCGCAGCAGGGTTGTCTGGGTATTCATAGTTGTAGAGTTTAAGACGTTTACTCATGAAACTATCTTCTATTTCTAGGGCTTGTGCGGCGGACATATGCGTCTCGGACAC
Source organism: Mycena albidolilacea (assembly GCA_029282495.1). Lineage (NCBI taxonomy): Eukaryota > Fungi > Basidiomycota > Agaricomycetes > Agaricales > Mycenaceae > Mycena > Mycena albidolilacea. The sequence goes on along the minus strand of JARIHO010000047.1, from coordinate 872,756 downwards.
AATCATAATACCGATTTTCTCTTCGTGCATCATGCGGTGGATCCCATGCCATTTGTGGCTGTCTTGAGATAGTGAGGATGCTTTAATACCGTTAATGTTGATGGCACTCAAATTTATGTTGGCCCTCGTGTTACGGGCAATACGTGTATTCCCGGACTGTTGTCTTTCTCTTTTACGGTTGAAAAATGCGGGGGCATGGTCTTCGTCCTGGGGGCAACCCCTTGGCGGGCGTTGCCGTTCGGAGCCAGAGACTCCAACCTGTGGGGTAGGTGTCGCTCCTATGCGCGGAGCGTTGGGGTCAGTTGCGGTCCTTCCCATTTGACGCCTCACAGCTCTCGGGTTTCCCCTCGTCCTGTTCGACTCATTCGGGCGGGATGGCAAATCTGAACCCCCGGACGGCGTGCCCGGACTATCCGTAGCATCGCTGTTGCCGTTACGGCGCGTGCGCACGCGCGTATTAGGGTGTTGTCACTCTTCGCCAGACGCTGCAGTAGCCAAAGCAACGTTAGAGCTGCTGCAGGGGGGGTCTCGCTGAGAATAGCCGGGGCTAGGCCCCCGGTCGCCCCGGCTCCCGCTGGATTCATTGTTGTGTCTCGCAGCTGGCGGGCACTGACAAGGAGGATACGCCTGCTCCCCTCAACCCTCCCGCGTTCCAGGAGGGTCCATGGCGCTACTTCTTATTTCTTGTGGTTGTACTTGCATGATTTTTAGGGTAGGGTGGAGCGGAGGTTGTAATTACGCTGTAGTAGCGCAACTACGGGAGCATGCGGCTCCCGTGGTAGTCCGACACTTGCTCCAGATGCCGGAGTATTCGTTGATTCATAGATCGGTTTCAATTTTATAAGGGGCAAAACTCGTGTATTGTTTGCGGTACAGGCGTCACAGTATCGTAGTAGATAAGTCTAAGGAGGATCGAGGCATAGTATGTACACAGGGGGGACCTAGAAGAAGTCGTCGCGCTCGCGGCGCTTCCCTCTCCCCTTAAAGTCTCCGCCCCGCTTGCCTTTCCCACCCCGGCGGGCCTTTGTGTCGGGAGGGCCTTGCCCGCGCCTGGCGCCCGAGCGTGCGTTGGAGCCCCCTTCGCCGGCAGACGTGTTGATGCGCATCTGTTGCTGAGCCTTGGCGGCAGCGGTGCAGCTAGCATCCTCGAGCGCGGCGATGGTGGCGGGGGTCGGGCCGAGCCAGCCGGGGAGGTCGGGGAGCGGGCACAGGGGAGTGGGGTGGTCGATGGAGGGGCAGATGCGGCATCTGAAAGCCCGTTGGAGTTGCGCGGTACCGTAAAGGGCTGTCATGATCTGGAGCCGGCCGAAGAGGCGGCAGAGCTGGCTCCAAGCTTCGCGGTCGTTGGTAGGGGGGGTGATGTGGAGACGCCATGCGACGGTGTTGGTGTCGTTAACGAGGAGGACGATACCGTGAACCATGATGGACGCGAGGAAGACTCTCCAAGCCTCCCCGGAGGAGACTTGAGGTCCGAATGCGTCACGGTGGGTCTGCACGAATTGCGCGATCTCGTTGTTGGCTTCGACTGCGGTGCCGATGAGGTCCCGGGCAGTGTTCGCACCCATGACAGTGTTGGGGAGAGTAAAGCCGGCGAAGACACCCACGAAGCCCATGACAGGCATATTGTAGGGGAGGGTGTAGACGGTGATGTTCGTAGAGGACAGTATGCGCCCGTCAACGACCGCTTGCGCTAAGTGGTCGGGTATATCGGCGACAAGCCAGAGCGTCGAGCTGGAACCGTTCGCGGCAGTGGGCGGGGTTCCGAGGGTGAAGGCGGTGGGGTCAATATTGATGTAGTTGCCGATCGCCTCGCGGATGAGTCCATGTGTCTTCATGACTGCACCGTTGCCGCCACTCACGACTAGGAAGAACTTGGGAAGGGCGACTTCCCCATACATCCGGATGAGGTCGGCCGGTACGCCTTGGAGCAGCTGCTCCGGGGAATACACGATGGGGGGGAAGCCGCCGACTGGGGTCGGGGTGTACGAGCCGCGAGGGGGAGGCCATCCGCCGTGAGCCAAAGAGGGGGGAGGGCGGGGGCAGCAACGGGGGCAGCAACTGGGGCAGCAACTGGGGCAGCGACGGGTGCAGCGGCAGGGGCAGCGGCCGGGGCAGCAGCGGGGGCAGCAACGGGCGCAGCAACGGGCGCAGCAACGGGCGCAGCGGCGTGGGCAGCAACGGGCGCAGCAACGGGCGCAGCGGCGTGGGCAGCAACGGGCACAGCAATAGGGGCAGCGGCGGGGGCAGCGGCGGGGGCGGCGACAGAGGCAGCGACGGGCGTTGCGACGGACGCAGCGACTGGAGCAACAACGGCGGGTGCGGCAGTGACCAAGGCGACGGGATTAGTGGTGGGCACGGGTGCCTGCGCAGCGCTAGCAGGTGTCGCGACCGTGGCGGGGACGTCAATGGGGGAGGCGTCGCTGGCAGTGTTGGAGCGGCGACGTTTGGAGGGGGAGCCCGGGTTAGCCGCTGGGCGACGCAACGACGATGCTCCCTCCGTCGCGTGGTCAAGCGAGGTCAGGAGGCCAAGGGAGGCGGCGGTGGCGGCCGCAATATCCGCTGCGAGGAAGGGGTCGTCGTCGTCATTGGTGGGGGCAGCGGCGGCGGCAGCGACTATGAAAGAGTGTCAGGGGTAGGGATTGGGATTAGGTGGAAGGCGTACCCGCTTTCGCCTTCCCTTTGCCTTTGGTTGCCTTGGTGGCCTTGGTGCGAGGTTTGGTCACCGCAGGGGCGGGAGTTGCGAGAGGGGGAGTTGCGAGAGGGGGGAAATCGTCTCTCGAGACCTCCACCACCGAGGCCGGGGAGGGGGGGCGCGCCGCCTGGGGGGTCGGTGTCGTTTCCGCGTCCATGGGTGCGGGGCTCAAGTCGCTGTCCCAGCCGTAGAGGTCGGCCGTCTGACTGGGCGCGGGCGACGAGACGTCGTCGTAGCTTTCGTAATACATGTCGCTGTTCTCCGAGTGGGTCGGGGAGGACGTGCGCGCGCTGGTGTTACGGGTGATTGCCATTGGAAAGGGCTGGGGAGTTTGGTGTTAAGTGCACTAGAAGCTGGTAGGTGTTTAATTGGGTGGCGAAAAAATGTACTTCCTCCTCGTTATTTAACGACTCGAGAACAAAGAGCGGATATCTATTTTCCCCAGATTTTCGAACCGGCGTATCGCGAGTCAGTGCATGCCGTCGGCGGGTGGGGTTGCATGAAAGAGCGGAAGGCGCTGGTTTGTGGTTCCTGACGGGACAGGATCGATAAGAAAATCTTGGATTAACTTGAAATGGGGTCTACCGGCGGATGGAGTTCCGTTGGAGGTTCGCACACAAAGACACCCCGCCCGATGGCCTGCATCGGGGGGGGATGTCTTTGTGCAAAGGGTGCTGGTGTCGTCCTGAAGAGCGTACGGCGACGACGACGGGGGAGAGAGACGAAGTTGACGTGGGAAAAAAGAAGGGAACATGCTGTTCCGTTCCTTCTTGCGTGAGTCCGCGGTACCCACGAGGCGTCGGAAAATACTTGTTTCAACGTCATCGTCCTATTATTGTCTCGCCGGGTTGGGCCGAGATGGGCGGGAGTGGCACAAAGACGAGGCTTGCATTGCGGTGTGGGCGACGGCTCGGGGGTTGAGGCTGGTTCGTCTCTGGGCGATACATCGTGTTCACGGGCGGAGGTGGTTGAGGATTTGATGTCATGTTAGGCTACGTATACGGAATTACGAGGAATCGTGGGATTAGGGAGTGGTCTCCGAGTGTGGGCGGCGTGGCACCCGACATTGTGCCAACGTCGTCGTGGGGGGTGATCGACGTCTGTGCGCCCCGCCATGGCTCAGGCGACCAGCAGGCGTCGCCGTCATCGTCTGGCGGGAGCGCACACCCTTCCCAGCGACGTGGGAAAACCGGCCATTGTGGTGGTCCGGAACAAGGGGCCCCCTTTTCACATCTTTTTACTCCATTCTTTCACCCTTTTTGCACTCTACGGCCCGGGACTCGATCCAATAATATTTGCGAATCATTCATTCTACCTCTACACGGTCCACCGACCCATTTCGAGAGCCTACAGGCTGGGCGTTCCACCCTGCAACACCGTCCATGATGTGCATCATGTAAACTGCGCCGCCTGCTGAAACTGTCCTAGATTTTCCCCAAAGTTCAATATGGACTCGCTCGAGTGCCTCCGTTTCATGTGTGACAATTGTGTCAAACAGACATCGTGTTTGTTTTCTATAAATGCAATCTTTGCAGGCTCCATCGACATCTAATGAGGTGACTTCCAGTCCATCCACTAATTCTTTTCTGATCAACGCCCTCAACCGGCTATCTCCCACATGCCCGAATCTTCGGTGCCAGGTTGCAAAGTCAACCGGCCAAGACTGGGAGCGTGCGCGTGAGATCATAGCATGGGTAACGGGAAGGAGGTTGACGACATACATGCCATCGTGGACATGTGTGCCCATGAACTGGGAGCCGGCAGTACCGTCGGCGAGAGTGGGGCCTGTGAAAATCACAGTCTCCTTGGAGAAGCTGACAGAACTGCCATTGGCGACGAGACGACTGACGGAAACAAGATTGGATGCGAAATCGGGGGTATGGATGGCATCAAGCTGGAGAACTGTGTCATGGCCATTCATATTGACATGCTTGTACACAATTCCATGGCCAGCGATGCGAAAGGAAGCACCAGCGTTAGCGGTCTGACCAGTGGCCATTATGGCAGTGTAGGTCGTGAAATTGTCCCGGTTTACGAAGCAGTGGTGGGTAGCGCCCGAATCGATAAAGGTGCGAATTTCTGTAGCAGTTGCGACCATGGAGGTGGCCTCGTATTCCGAAACCGATGTCGGAGCAGCACCAGTATTGTTCTAGACTACTGCCATCAATGCCATGAAGTCGAATTGACCTGCGTTGGGGGACATATTCAAACTCGTAAATCAGTGATGGCATTCTTCTTCGTCAGTTTGATGGCGATCTTCGTCATTCTGTCAAGATGTTGTTGGCAATCTGCTCAGGTCACAGATCCGTGATTCCCACTGACCTTGGCGTGCTGAGGTTCCAGTTAGATGGTTAGGGGTTTGGGTTAGTAGATGGTTAAGTAGAGGTTAAACTTAAGGTTAGAGTTTAGAGGTTAGCAGTTAGCGGCTAGCAGCTAGCGGGTAGCGGTTAGCGGTTAGAGGTTAGCGGTTAGAGTTAGAGGTTAGCGGTTAGAGTTAGAGGTTAGAGGTTAAAGTTAGCATTTAGTGTTAGGGTAAGGTATCTTAAATAAAAATGAACTGCAGTCTGCCAGCTTCACTGGGTGATGAAGATTGAACGCGGCTATCAAGACTGACGAAGATCGCCATCAAACTCATGAAGATCACAATCAAACTGACAAAGACTTAACCGAACTATGACTGATGAGTTTGTATACATCCCCCTGCGTTGGTGGTTCCGAAAGCAGGTGCATGGAGAGCAGGCGCTTGCATGGTGGCAGCGATAGGTGTAGTGGTCGTGATGGCAGGAGCTCCAGGTACGTACACCTTCTTTCCCTTCCACCATGCTGGGTACTGCCCTTCCTTCTGGCTCATGGCTTAAGGCTGTGGTGGTTTAACGTGGTTTAACGCAACCGGAGTTATTGTATAGCCACAAATTGTAATCCTGCCCACGAAATCAAAGCTTTTAGGAACTCGACTACCTTGCGCGTCGAATATGCTCAACCCCTCAGCATTATGGGGTTTTTTTGCCCTGGAGACGTGTCATCAACGAAACATTGTCACAATCCCGCTCTGGGGACTCTGGCTCTTTTGGACGCGTTAACTGTACTACACTATGTCTGACGACACAAAGAAAGGCTGGGGCGGTTCTCGTGTCAACTCGGGTCGAAAGAAAAAGGCAGTGGTCGCCTCATCGGCGCCAGCACGTATACAAGACATGAGGATGTGTCTGCGCATTTCCCCAGGTTCTTCTGCAGGCGGTTTTTTTGCTCCCCGTGTTTCACAGCAACCACAAGTCGTTAGTAACCCAGGTAGGCCAGGATTCTTTGCACCTTCATCTTTAACTCACTCTCCCCCTAGTCCCTTCAACGGTGCCTGTGGATCGGTCCTCGACAGTTGCCCAGCTCAATAAAGACCTAGCTGCTCTCGCCCTCGATCACCCTCTGGATGCTAGCGAGCGCATATTCGACAAGAGCTTGGGAGATGAAGATGGCGAGGGGGATGATTCTGAAAATGCCAAGCTCGCGCAGAAGGAGACTGAGGAGGCGGAACCCAAGTCTCTGTCCGAAAATCACCAGTGGCTGAAGACCACTTTGGCTCAGATTGTAAAGGACACCAATGGCTGGCTCAAAATGCCGCGCTGCTACAAAGATGAGCAGTTCTGGGTGCGCCCCCGGGACCCTGTTTTTGCTCTCAAATGTGCCGCTGCCCATGGCTTCTCGCCATAACTCTATCTCCTCCCAATATTTGTCTGGTTACCGCACTTTCTGCCAGGGCGCCCGGACTCATTCAAGTGTGAATGTGGTGCAAGTATTATTCTCAACGGTAGGTCTGTTTGTATTCGTTATAACATTGCTCATTATCTTTCTCTGCCAGGATACAACGAAAACCCCATCGCACGGCGGGTCAGCACGTTGACAGGTCCAGATTACTTCCTGCTCACAAACCGCTACCTGTGCCCTCTGCGCCACGGGAATGACAAGGGCTGTGGCAAGAGCTATCAGGGAAGCGACCCCTGGATCATACGGCAACTGCCCGAGTTTGTGCAACGGGCCTTTCCAGGTATTTTCGCACTCTTCAATGGATTGAAGACATTAATCTCATCATATCTGGCAGCTTGTCTCAGTGCACGCAGCGCTCTTGATACTAGCGAAATGGATGTCATGAAAGCAACATTTGCGGGCCACTTTGGTGCCGATCCGTTCTCGAAGATGGTTTGCGAGCTCAAAGTGCTCCATCACGATCGTCTCAACACAATGTATTATTGTGCCGCCTTGCATTTTGGCCTTCGTGGCCCCCAGCAGGTTCCCCAATTCTCCAAATTCGACGACTCCTTAGGCTACGCTGGATACGCCCCATCTAGGCAATACTTCAAATCAATGTTTACCGCTTGGTTTTCTATGCATCGCACTCTCATCGACTGAGTCATGTCATCGCTATCAGCAACCATCATCAAGGCAGACCATACATACAAGATATTTTAAATCTCCTCTACTTTAATCAGAGGAGCTGACAGTCTGCAGACCGTAGATCATCAATCCTGTTTGCCTGGAGGCGAGCCAATTAATGTGGCTATGTACTCGATAGTAAATTTGGATGAGGAAGTTCGTGCCTATGCATTCACGCTTACCCAGAGCTTCCCTCCGTTGCGTGAAGTCTATGAACGAATGCAGCTTGAGCTTCAGCGCCATGGTCACCACCCGACCCAATTGCTTTACACAGATAATCCGCGAGGTAAGACTGTTCATACTTTAGAAGTTCATATAAATTAATGTTTTCATGTAGCTGAGCGGAAATTCCATGAGAGTGTTAACGCTTCACTGTGCGAGAATGTTCAGCATCTTGTTCTTGATGCCTTCAGTGACTTCCACCGGTCAAGCCGTCCAATATCCCGATCGACTACTTCAGCCTACAAGCAGGTATCGACGCCGCATGCAATGAGATTCTCGTGGCACTCGAGTCATTGGGGCCTGGCAAGCTTCTTATTCTTTCGCTTTCCGTCAAGTTCACTGCGGAGGCGCTGCATATTATCCAACTTTGTTCCTCAAAGAAAGCTTACATATTTCGGATAAGATTTTTAGTTTCATCCTCCGTCTTGTACTTGAAAATTCACTCATTCGTCATCTGGGTAGGCCAGATCAAATCCCAAGCCCAAGTTCCACCGTGTCTCCTCTCGCTGCTTACCAAAAAGCGCGTCGTCAAAATTGGAAACCAGATTAGGCAGTCCATGCGGAGCATCAGCGCTGCATGGTCCATGCCCAGTCTGGCCTGCATCGACTCCAGCAGCATCATTGACTTGTCCCACATCGCCAAGGTCAAGGGTGTAGTCTCGGACACCACCAGTCTACTTCCTACTCTGGTGGGCACTGTTCTCAAGAATTCAATTCCCGATTTTCAGTATCTCTCAACGCACGACTGGAGTGGAGAGGTAAAGGAAGACGACATCAAGAAGCTCGCACAGGAAGTGGACTGCGTGGCGCAGATCTATCAGAAATTGACAAAGATAGATTCCGTGAGATTACCTCTCCAGCAGTCGCAGATCTGCGCAGGCCAGCTTGTCACGCTCGTCATTGGCAAGGAGGCGCTCGCCGAGGGTGAACTAGTTGCCCACAACGGATCGTGGCCATCACCCTCCGATGGTCTGCGCATGAAAATTTCTGAAGCTTCGACCGTCATCAAGCTGACGAAGCTTCTCTTGCCTGGCCACATAATTGCGAGGCATTCACAGACCCTCCAATGGCTGATGGAACATGGGGGGCACGCTGTTGTCCAGATACGCACACTCCGTACTCGGTCTCTTACTCCACCCCACCCGTCAAATCATGACCCATCTCTGGGTGTCCCGGCGCCTGTGAATCTGCCTTCCGAGTTGTCTCAGCATCACCCATCCAGGCTATCGCTGTTGTCACGCCACACGGTCGAGCCAGATCCAGTGGCATATTCTCGTGAGGATGAACCTGACACTGGACCTGACAAACAGGAGCTGGTCAGTACTCAGCGATCATTTGTTCTATATTATTTTTCATAACATGCAACAGGATTCTGATTCTCTCAATAACGACGACCTGGCAGACTAAACGGAGCAAATGGTGATGGAGGCTCTGCGGCACGCGCAAGAAATCCTTCAGCAACCTAACACCTACAACACCCTCGCATCTCGAGTTCTCGATGATGCGTACCACTTCATGGACCGCCTCCTTCGACTTCTCTCCAAAAAACACTCTGGATTCAACGAATTCGCCTACCAGTTTAGTGAGACCATATTCGTTCGGGACCAGGATGACGAGGCAAAGGTACGGGAGGTCTTGGAAAAGAAGGGCATCAGTTGGGACTATGCTATCCGCAGCAAGAAGGCTGCCCTCAATTGTCGGATCCGGTGATACATTCCCCCTCCAGAGAAGCTCGCTGGTGACCTGGAGACACTGTTCAACAGTTTCAAAGATGTTCGCGACTCAGTGGAACGGGGAAAGGGTAAAGAGCACCACTTCTTCTCCCAGGAGGCTCGGAAAACCGCCGAAACACTTCTCGAGACTGTTTGGCTGGGTTTTGTGTCCGACCCTCCGGGCATCCCGCTGTATTATGTGAGGGGGAAGGATCGGGATGAGTTGACACTCTACCGTACAGTTCGCGGAACAAATTCAGTCGAGGGAGGCATTCACATGCTGATTCGTCGGATCTTCGGGTCCCTCTGCGCCTCTCCGGAACTCACAGAAGCCACCATTGGAAATTGGTTTCTTCGGCGCAACCGTATGGTACGCATCTGGGGTCTCTCATAGTATCGTGATTTTCTACTGACTTTTTAACAGATCGGCCACTATAACCGGACGGGAAAAAATTGGCGCAGTCATTTCGATATCTGGCTGTTGGATGACCTTGTCGAGAGGGCACTCACTCTTGGGATAGAACCGTTGGTTCCAGTCCCGAAGCTACTCGCCACACGAATTGCCACATTCGAGTCATTTGGGATCATACCCATTGGGTCTGCCATCGCCCAAGAAGCCGCCATTACGCAACTTCCGCCTTTGAACCTCCAGGCGGTTCCACACCACAACGACGTCCGCTTACATGCCCTCACTCATCTCTGCACAAAACCATGCAACATTTACCGATATATTCAGCTTCGCCAATGTACACCTGTCCCCGTCATCCCCGTGCACACTGTCGCGGAATACCAATTTTTTAAACAGAATGTCGATGCCTTCTACGCTACGTCCGCGCGAGACGCGGCTCCCGAACTAGCCTACAAAACCACGGACTACATCGCATTTGCGGTGTTCTGGAATCGCCAAGTAATGAGGCAATCACCCCAGATCGTCGAGGCTGACCGCCGACTTTACTTCAAGCTCCCTGTACAGCTGCTTCGTCACCACAAGAAGACCTTGCAATGGAAATCATCGTGTGCGACACTCTATATGGGATCCAATACCCAATGCCTCGCTCCAATCCAGGAGCTCCTCGGGGATGCCAACCAGCTGGCCGTCGTGCTTCCAGCCATCCTGCTTGAGCCTGAGCAAGTTGATTTCGATGTGGACGGTACGTCTTTTGTTCATAAAAAGTGTTCCAAGTTTGATGTTTCTCCTCAGCCGCTGTTGGCGTTGACTTGGAATCATTTAATCCCATGGCTATTCGACAACGTGTTGCTGAAGAGCTCAGATCTGATGCACATTTAGATCCTGTGCCCTCGCCTGAGGACAACATACCCGTGTCTGAGAACGTACCCTTGACATCTCCATCATCCGCAAACCTTCCATCTCCTTCCGCCGATACCTCTCCCACAGTACGCTCTCAGCAAACAATACTGAGGTTTAATGACGGCCCCGATCCCTCTCTGACCGCTGAGCCCCCTTTCAAAAAGCCACGCACAGGCCCAGGACCAGAAATAGAGGCAAAGCGCAAACCTCGCAGATGCGGCCGATGCGCGTATGCGAACTGTCCACTTCAGTGCACTTGCAAAGGCAAAGGTGCCCGTCACCGCCGTTTATGCGTGTCGGATGACCATGATGAAGCAGCTGGAAAACGTATTCGGATCGCACAGTAGTTTATAGATAATGTATATTGATGAAATTATATGCTGTACATTCGTACGATAGCTATGAGGTGATGTTCCGTCAGGTTGTGCCAGAGAGGATGAATGTGCATACAGAGAAAGTGTAAAGTAGGCGGGCATAACACATATAGCAAGTACCACCGCAGTCTCCAACTCGGACATGCCCAACTGGTGCTGGAGGATTTTGAACAAGGGTTTACTGAAACCCTTGGACTTTCTCCGCCCACAACCCTGCTCGAACTGGTGGGACGGAAATGAGCGGGCGCGTCAATGAGACGGTAAAAATGACACGTACTTTGTGGCCCTTCGAGATGGTGTAGGGCTTCTTGTTCTTTCCGGGTCCTGAACCTCGTGTAAGCAAAGGGAAAAGTCGAAAAGTCGGTCGAAAAATACGAACTCCCGGGCAGTCTTCTTGCCGTGGAGCAGGACGGTGTTAGCACTGGTGGGTGCCCGCAGGGCGAACTGGTCCAGCGTCAGTGCCTCGCCGCCGGCGTTGAGGATGCGCTCTTTTGCTGCGCAGGTGAAACACAGGACAGCGATGGTGAGCTTGGGGACCTCGGTGAGGTGGGTGTTGTCCGTGATTGTGCCAACTGAGGCAATTATTTTGTTGGGGAGATCGACGGTGTTGGAGGTCTCCTTTACGATCCGGGATAGTGACAAGGGGCGCAGTTCGTCTCGGAGAAGAAGAGGTGGTAGTGGAGGATGACGCTGACCGTGCCAGAGACTGAGGTACCTGTAGATAATCATTTTCGGGTGGACTTACCTTCCAGCTCGCGAATTCCCTGTCTCCATCTCCTCTCCTTCCCGACGTGGTGGTGGTGAGAGTTTGTTGCGTCGATTCCACGCAAGTGAGAGCATCGATTTGGATAGGTGTCGCCTCGGGGGGGTAGGTCCAGGTGGGGTCCTCGTTGGAGGAAGGCATCGGTGGTTTGTACCAAAGAGAGCGGCACGACAATGGTGGTGAGAAGAAGACAACGGAACTCACGGCAGCAGACGGCGCGAAGGGCGGCCCGTCTGGATCTTGAAAACGATTGGCCTGGGTTTAACCCAAACCAGGTACTATCTCCAAAGAGATAGACCTTGAAATCACTCGGGGGGTCTACGGATCATCTTGAAATCGTTCCCGTGCTGGTGTGCTTCTTCTCAATCCCGAGCTTGCGCAACACAAACTGTGCTCGGAATCGACGCCGGTGAGCTCTCATAATACTCTCTACTTTCCCCTCTTTTCCTCTCTTTTATCAACTTGAAAACTTGATTATTTCCCCGTAACCACAGACTTAAGCCAAAAGCCTTCCTTCCTGCCTCCGGGACGGAAGCAGTCCTTCGCAAGATGTCCTGTGCGCCCGCACTGCACATTCGTGCACTTCAAACCGGCATTCTGACCACCGCCATGGTATCCAGCGGCCAATGCCTGGGTGTTGGCTGCACCGGTGCTAGCGAACGTAGGTGGTGCATTTACGCGCGCGTCCCACATCCGGAGACGATTGATGACCTCCGCAGTTGTCTTGTGGACGTCCAACCCGGCGATGACGGGATCCCAGGTGTGTGGGAGAGCATCGATGAGAACTCTGCGGAACTGTGCGTCGGTCATTGTGCCTCCTTGGTTGTTCACCGCATTCCATTTCAAACGGAGGTCGGTAATAAAATCCCCAAAATTCGCCCCATCGACGTAGTGCGCCTCGCGCAATTCGCGCTCCGCGGTGACGAGCCCAAGATCGCTCTTCACATCGTACACGGACGTAAGTGCTTTGTACGCTTCAGCAGCCGTCATAGAGTTGGTGATGCCGTACCCAATAGGATTCTCGACGTTGGTGATGACCATCGATTGCGTGTACCCGTCGCGCATCTCCCATTCCTCCTCGGACGGGGTGCGCGAGTACCACGGAGTCGCAACGGTGGTGTACGGGACAGGTCCGACGGGAGGCGGCGGTTTGGTGATGGTGCCATTGAGGTAACCGATTACTCCGCGAGCTTTCGCTCCCGCGATGAGCATAGAGTCGAATTTTGTAAAGTTCGAGCCATTGAAGCGGTCAGCCTCTGGCATCGAAAACGGGGATGGAATTCCAGACATCTTGTAGATGGTATGATCGCGGCGATAGCACGATGGTCAGGTTCGGTGGCGAGACGATAGATCAAGGAAGGTCAAGGGAATTTGTGGTTAAAGAGCAGCGTGGGCGGGGCCCATAACCTAATAAGTACAAGAGCGCGGTGGGGTGCTTCGCACCCCACCACTTCGGTTGAATCTTCTGGAATTGGAAGCAAGGTCGGAAAATGCCGGACAGCTGATGGCGGAGTTTAAAAAGCTTCAGACAGACAGACAGGCTTAATTTTATAAATAGGGAGATTCCAATTAGCTCAGTCAGTCAGGGAACGACTCATAATATACAACGCTACCTAATAAGTATTCCAATTAGCTGGATATAGTAGTCAGTAAGAGAGGATAGGAAATATAGTTAAAGCTCACCTCAGTCGGTCAGGGAACGACTGAGGGAGGTAATCTGGAATATGGATCTATAAGTAAGGTAGCGAATCTAATCGATGGAAGCACGAATAATAGAAGGAAAGTACGTGTTGGGGCTGAAAGGGGAAGAAGAGATCAAGATGATACTTCGTCATATCCAACAGAGACTGATGCAGGACACCTCGCGCTTTACCGTCTCCTTGGATGGCACCTCGATTATGCATCCCTTTTAGTCCCATCGCAATTTCTCATCATCTTGAAAGCGTCGGGTCCACGTGCGGCGCGCCACGCAGGCTGCAGCCCTTTTTGTTCATCGTCTGAAAACTTGTTGAAAACTCGAGGCTTCAGATGAACGGAAATCAAGCCTTCGGGTTTCGAGAATTTTATCTTAATCCCTGGACCTATTGGTCTTGCACTGCTTACACTTTCTGAGATTCACCGGTGCTTGTTCTTGCATTGCTCTCTGGAAAAAAACTTCGTCCTCGTCCTGTCGTACTGTCCAACTAACTGGCGGTATAACTCGTTCGAATGCTCCCCACAGGATCTCATTCTTCGACTGCTCCCTGGACTACCGACCACCAGTCCGATAATTAAAGTTTCATCTTAGACTCTGGGCTCAAGATGACTCGCACTCTATCGGTGTTGTTATCTTCCCGCAGGGTTCATTCATCCGTGCAACCACAAGCGTGTCGGAGATATGAAAAAATGCATTCTATCGCTTCAAATTCATTATGACTTGCACCTGCTTCCGCGCCAGGTCCCATTACTCGCGCATTTCTTCTGTGCCGGCTCTGAAGCATCATAGCGCCGTTCCCACTCCTGAATCGCATTGCTTACTCCTGTGTTACTCGGTTTCTTCCGGCGTGCCATTTCATCGATCAGCCGACGATTACCTACGGTTTTCTCCAGGCCCGGTAGCTCGCGAGGATTACCGAGTTCAATTCTTGAAACACGACGACAAGCCATGGAGCGAGACAACCATCTGGATCTGGTTGGAAGAGCTCGAAAGAAAGAGAACTTGGTCCGCCGTCTTGGATGCCGCAACTCATCGCCTGATCGCAGATTCTTGCAATCCACGTCGGTGAGCTTTCAATTGTTCCTTGTCCGGTTGGAACGCGCTTAGGGTTTTCACAATGCATAGGTGATATCTTTCCAACGAATCAGTGTCCCGCGGGTTTTGTTGGTCGACTGATATGTGGAGCCCACCGAGTAAAGCTCACCTTGGTACAGCCTTGGTTTTCACTGTACAAATTTCTCTTCGTTGACTTATTATTGCCTCGACAGGGCGGTTGATTTAAAGTCTGCTCCGCTGAATGTTTGACCGGCCACAGAGAAGTGACTGTCCCGATGCGTGAGATTCGAATTCCCCTCCATGGGAGTGTACTGACTATTCTGACGCCAACAGAATTATTTCCCTTCCTATTTCACGGCGAGCTGGAAGTGGTCTGCAGGCCGGAAAAAAGAAGCCTACACTTCTGAGTTATTGAGATAATATTTCAGGTCACTCCGTGGACACTTCCAATCGAGCGTTACCACGTTCGCTCTGGGACATTTTACTTTGTCAAAAATTAGGATTTCTCCGGCGCTGATTGGTTTATTACAGGCTATGGTGGGCTCTTTCCCTCGGCTTGGTTTCAGAATAATTTCGTAAAAAGCCATTCGAGTCGGAACTCGCGAGTCGTTACTCCCTTCTGCGCACGCCCCGTATTTCTTCCAGTTCTGGGTGAGGTTCCCTCGGAATCCCGCTCTGTATGTGAGCATTTCCTAATAGTTCGCTCTACCAGTCACTCGTGGCAGCTCTCTGGCATAATTCTCTCAGTTTCGACAACATCTCCCAACGGAAATCTGTCGTGGTATTATTAGCGCTGTGCAAACAAGCGCTGGAACACCGCACCGCCTACACGTGCAACAGCTTCTCAGCTGTGCGCTCTGCACCCATCTCGCCCTCTCCTCCGCTCTCCTCCACCATCCTCCACGCTGATGTTCACTAACAGCTCCCATCTTGACATTACGGGCGGGAATTTTGTCAACATCGGACGAGATTTCAATTTCGAAGCTGGCCAGGCAGCGGAGAATTTGTCTGATGTGTTGAAGGGACTTGATTTTGGCCTGGGACGGGCCTCAGGTCGTCCATTGGTGGGCGCCGAGAGAAATGAACGAAGGGGAGGTGCAAGAATGCTTCCTTACGGTACGCCTGGAATCTTCTCGCGATGTATTCGCCCCTGACACCCACCAGATATTTCGCAACGGCGGCACATTATGACACTTCCAAGTAACTTCGTTGAACGGCACTCCAGTGCCGGCACTACCCAGTTCCGCTCATCCTCTTCGAATCTTTCCATGGGCGATGAACCCAGAAGTGAGAGCCGGGATGCGGCTCGTCACGGGCAGCCGGCCATCGATTGGCGCCCAGATTTCGGAGGAACTTCGAGCGGGCAGGGATTCAGCGAACCGTCTTCCTCCCTCTCCCCGGCTCGTACGACACGGTATCTGGACGATTCTTCGTTGCCTCCGAACTTGCCATTTTTTCTACTCGACCATGCACCGAACTCACGTCCTCTGACGGAGCATTCCGGCAATCAATATCGTTCCCCTGAGGTGGAGCTGGGTCCGGACGAACCAACCTCTCAATCTTACAGCGCAATTATCAATAATTTCGACTTTCCGTGGAACCGTCGCCCACACGCTGCTGGCACAAGCATTCATGGCGGGACATTTATTGGTGGAAATGTGAATAATATTCAGATATACGGCGAAGCAGGTAGGTCTCGCACTATAATTCATTCTCCGCTGACTTTGGATGCCGCAGGCCTGCATATTCTCCATCGTGCCGTAGCTGGTGATGCCTTCCACGACTCAGCAGAGCGGTACCCGCAGCCACGGTGTCATCCCGACACGCGTACAAAGTTGCTCGACGTGCTGTGGAAATGGGCCTGTGGGATTGAACCGCCTAGAAACTGGACGTCTGATGACTGTCCACCGCATGTCGAGAATAATCAACTCAGCAGCCACATCCTTTGGCTGCACGGTCCCGCCGGCTCTGGTAAATCTGCGGTGGCCCAGTCGTTTTGCCAGAAGTTGCAGGAAGAAGGCCGTCTCGGGGGTAGCTTTTTCTTTAAGCGCAGCCACCCATCTCGCGGCTATGCAAAGAGGCTATTCCCTACCATCGCGTACCAGCTTGCCCTTCTCCTTCCCGAGTTAAAGCAGCACATATCGCGCACAGTCGAGATTGACCCAGCCATTGTCGATAGGTCACTCTCCACCCAGCTTCAGCAGTTGATCCTTGATCCATGTCGGAAAACCTGTGTTTCTCGCCCAGTATCCATTGTCATCGATGCCCTGGACGAATGCGATGGGGAAGATGTTCAACAAGCAGTCTTGCGGGCGATCGGTAGTGCGGTTCACCAAGAAGCCTTTCCTATCCTCTTCCTCATCGCCAGCCGGCCTGAAGCTCACATTCGTGAGGCCTTCGCTGAACCATGCTTGGCCAGACTTCATGGGCCATTGAACATCGAGCAGTCTTTCAACGACGTTCGCAAATATTTGCTGGATGAATTTGTACGAATTTATCAGGATCATCGAGCCACCATGTCGACAGTTTCATCTCCTTGGCCTTCCTCTGAAATTATTGAAGGCCTTGTTCGGAATTCTTCAGGATATTTCATCTATGCGTCCACCGTCGTGAAATTTATCGACGACAAACGATTTCAACCGCGGGACCGTCTTAATATTATCCTGGGCATCAAGCACAGTATTTCAGTATCGCCATTTAATCCTCTTGACCAGCTCTACCTCCAAATTCTTTCTGGTGTGCCTGAAGAATTCCATTCTCAACTCCTCCAAATCCTGATGCTCGTCAAAGAGAGACTGAGTTTGCGGCAAATTGGACAGGTTTTGGAACTACAAACTGGCGAGCTTCGCCTGATTCTCAGGGGTCTTCATTCTGTCATTGATGTTCCAGAGGAGGATTGGGAGAGGATTTCTGCCCATCATGCCTCGTTTCTGGATTTCCTCAATGATCCTTTGCGATCCGGTCCATTCTATATTGGCAGTCCTCAGTTCCGCACAGATTTGGCTTTCCAACTCCTCAAAATATTGTCACGTCACTGGAGCTATCTCACACCACTGTGGTAAAACCATGCAATTCAACGTGGCAGCATTTAACCAAAATTCTGCACAGGCATATACCGAGAATTGCTTTGGAAAACATCGCTTCTGCGGACCCATCGCCAGACCTTCTACAGCTCGTGCAGTCCCTGAACCCTGATTTTGTGTTCCTTGGTTACAAGGGCCAGTCGGTCGCGAACTTCTCCTCTTGGTTGAAAGTTTGTTCTGCCCCTCCCATCGTCGTGGTTATATGCTCATTCAGCTCTAGAAATTTACCCCGCAGCCTCAAGGATTAATTGGCCTTTGGGAAGACTACGCCTTCATGTCGTTGTTGCTTGAAGATCGGAACTCTATCACCTCCCCGGAAGAATGCTCAAGGAAGAACTCCTATGCTTTGCCACAGCGATCCTTAAACACTGACACATTGAGAATTCTATATGCCTGCAGAGTCACTGCCGGGATCCCATATTCGAGTCATGTCCTATTCAGGATTCGATTTCTCTTAGGACTTTCGTGGGACTCGCTGAGGGCAGCCATTTGTCCCCTGCGCGAACTTTTAGGCCGAGATACAGCACAGTTGACAGAGCGCCGAACTTATATTGTGGATGAGACTTTATTGGCAACACTTGATACAGGTTCCGTCCTGCTGGAACTCGTAAAGGCTTCCTTGCATCAAATCGACGCCGTGTTTCGCGGTCAGATAAGCGGGTGGGCTTTCTAGTGAGTTTTCTCAAATCATGAGGCATGAGGCTGAACGCGTCGGTTTAGTGACATAGTTCGAGAGTGGGGGTTCTTCGTACGGGCCTGTCCTCCTTCACCTGAACTTCTCAATGACCTGTCCGAGTGTGTGTGGGTCGAGCGCACAATTGGGACCTCGTCCACGGATAGTGGCTGGGCATCGACATCAGACCTTCACAATGTTGTGCAGTGGCTGAAGGTGACGCTGTATTTCTGACTTTCACTGCTCGTGCGATATTCACCCAAGCCCTCGACTAATTTAGACGTTCCGTCCGATTCCGGTGGAATTGGTGAACCGATTCGAGCGTGAGTTGGATTTCAGGGGAGGGCAGGGTTTCGACTCCATGGAGAGGGAGTGGACCGACTGGTGGAAGAAGTGCCAAGGATACCAGCAATGTCTCACCATCCCTTGAACCACATTTGCTGTATGCAGTTTCCCTCGGATTTCCACAGCAGCAGGAAAGAATACCAAACCATGTTCTGGAACAGTAACGCGCGTCAGCAACAGCAAGGCACGTCAGTTTGCGCCCATCCAGTTTTAGAGGTCATATAGGAATATCAGTTACTCCAGAGACTGATATTGACTGGGGAAATCCTCGACATGAAATTTATTGAAGGCCAATACGAAACATCGTCTTCAGAATATTAAGGGGGACAACCACGATTCAAGGTGTCCAAACCAACATTATAATGCACATTGACCGGATATTGTGCAGGGATCACGAATTCGAGGCGGCCTTGCCGCCCAATGCAGAGTTGAGACCACAACCACATCAATAATTCAATTACTTCCTGACTGCTGCGTTCTCGTCGCCCAAATCGGTTCCGGGTTATGATGCCAGCCAAGAACAGTGTAGAATTTCGACCGCACAGCACATGGCCGCGGCATCCTCCGCAGTTCAGTGACTCCACCCTCGCCTAAATAATTATGCACATCTTTCCTCCAGGGTCGACGAATCAGAAACGGGTTCGGAAAGGCATGGTTTGTGAACCTCAATGTTTCGTCTACAAAATTGAGTGTTCACATGCCACTAGTTCAGGTGCTTTACTTTTCTTGGCACTTCAAGTTCGAGACAGGACAGCGGTTCAAATATTGCTTAAAGAAAAGACAGAAAGGAAGGAACTAATATTCAATAATGCCGCGCGTCACCCAAATGAAGGCTCTCCCGCCGAAATCTGAATCTCAAACAGCACCGTCAGTGAAATGGACACCCCCGGGCTTGGTCAACTCGGAAACACCCGACCACAATGTAAGAGACAAAAACAAATGTGGGCACAGTGAGAAGTTGCATTAGATATCTGGACAGCAAGTTCACGGGCAGAGTGGCGTAAGTCCAGCACTGAGACACACTCTGCAAGTGCAATGCATGGAGCCACCAAGGATATCAGCTTGAATTGAACCAAAGTATGCCCTAAGTATGTATCCCAACACACGACTAAACACGCAGTGACGCGGCGCTACCGCGCATCTGCCGCGGCGTTGACGCGGCGTTGACGCGGCACTGCCGCGCATTGACGAGGCACTGATGCGCTATTGCCGCGCACTGCCGCGCACATGCCGCGACATTGAGGGACAGAAAGAAACATCAGGAATGAGTTAAACACACCTGGTTATGCGTTTTAAACGAAGGTTTGAGGTCCCACTCACGTTTCTTTCATGTTCGAACCCCGCAGAGCAAGACACATACCGGCTCGCCACAATTCAATGTGGTATTTGTCGATTTTGGCACCCAAAGAGGTGCAGTTCAAACTCTTTCAGCTGAAGAAGACCGATTTCACAGAGATAAAAGACCCACAGAGGGCAGCAGAACATCTTGTGGTGGTTTCAACAACACGGATGTTTGACTAACTAGGCTAAACTGGGGCGCGGCAGTGCCGCGGCAGTCGCGGCATTTTTTCCTGGCCCTCCGGATGCGATGGCATGGATCGGAAGCGTGCGTCTACCTCCTTCTCGCCGATGATATTTGTGCACGATTTCACCAGGTGATCCTTGAAAACGCCCCTGTGAAGCTGGTGAAGGAGATCTGGTGTGAAGGCTTGGAAGATGTCGCTGTGAGGGAGATCGCCCCAGAATGGTGCGTAGACTGGTCTGAGACCGAGTTCATCGTAGTCGGCTTTGGATTTGGCGGCCGTCGACGGATTTCTGAAGCCAGACTGATGTTCCCTCAGCAGGTGCAATGTTTCGACTTGCTCGCGAGGGGGCGATGCGCGATGACATCCCCGATTTTCTGGTTTGACCTTGCACTCCGGGCAGCGATTTTCCATGCAGTTTGCGATCAATCACTGCTCGGGATAACCGGCAACATAAGCCGCGTAGAAGGTGATCCGGCCGAAGCGTCAACATCTCGGCCTTCCCGCACCGCCGATCGTACAAAGTTGAAAAATGCCATAGCTAATGATATAGCGGTCAAGGACACATCGGCAAAGAAGCGTTGGCGCAAAACAGGCCCGAAGACTGCCGCTCAGTCAAAGGGTAAGGGCAAGGCTAGAGAAGATGAGAATACGGACCCGGAGGACGACGATTTCTTGGGGAGCGGATTGGACGGTGAAACTAGTGACGAGGATAGTGACTCCTCAATTGAGATCTTGAATTCAGAAGTGAGTTTCACTGCATTTTGGCGGCTCCTGGATGCACGTGGGTCCAGGTTTGGCGAGCCTTAGCCGAGGTTGGTCTAGACGCCTCGGCAGACAGCCTTGCCAAGGTGCGTGCGAGGCTGCCTTGCACCACTGTCTCGAGATGCCCGGAGTCTCCTCGATCCACCCCGCAACAAACTGGTATCTTTCACCGCTTAGGCCATAAAAGGCCGCCAACCCAGTAGGAGGGGTGTATTTGAAGAGTCGGATATACATAGAGTCGGCTAACGGGGGTTGCTAGGCACAGCGGAGTCGTGGCCCGCTGGGTTACGCGACGGTTACAGGACTTTGGCTGTCGCAGGCAGCTCAGTCTCCCTCAATCTCTTATTTTCTAGCTAGTCCCTGTACTAGGCACTGTTAACCATTTAATCCCCATTAACATTTGGGTGGTATTTAAGGCTCCAACCTTTTGTTTTTCGTGTATGGATCTGAGCAAAATAAAAGGAAAAGGTTTTAAACCGTTTATAAACCGTTTAAAACCGTTTATAAAAGGTATTTTTCTAGGGCATATAAATTATATATGGTAGCGCCGTTACAAGTACTAGCCCCGGCCACATTCCAATGACGCCGTCTTGAGAAGCCCCTCCTTGATCCACATCTTGGTGAGCATTGCTTCCTGGATTGTGCGAGGCTTTAAGGATGCCCGGGACTCGTGGCATAGATGCCGTGCACTTGAAAACAACCGCTCTACTGAGACGCTGGTGCCAGGAATGGCGAGAAAGTCGCGCGCCATTTTTGAAATGATCGGAAACTCCGATTCGTGGGTCTATGTGGGCGGGGTCAGTCAGCAGTTCCGAAATACAAACACTGTCGCGCAGTATTACCTTCCACCACAATAACGGGGCGTTAGAATCGCCGTCATAATTTGCGAAGGCATCCCAAAAGCGATTTATCTCGCTCATGGGGGCGACCTTGGATACTCGAATGTCAGGAACATCAATTGCATTGAATGGCGGCACTTACGGGAGAAATTTCGGGCACGTCGACATTGACCATGCATATATTGTCCAGAAAAGAGCCGAATGTGCCCCGCTGACGAGATGCGACTGGTGCGTTGGGCTGGCTCGAGTCGGTTGCATGGGTTCGCTTGTAGGACTCATATACATGCTCAAATAATACCCGCGCCCGAGCCTCGCTCAGGAGATGAGTGTCGGACTCGATCTTGCGGAAAAACTTGATCCCGAAAGACGGGTGAAGCACTAACGGGCTTAGCAGAGCATTGGATACGAACAAAAAAGACTTACACGTGGAGATGATGTTCAGTTGACTGTCACAAGCCTTACTAAAGTATCCCTCCAACTTCTCGAGAGCAGCCGTTGCGGCCGAGCGAAGAGAAGCCGGCAGTGTCGAATCGTCTCTGGACGAACGCAAATGAGCCCGCATCCCTATATACAGTGGGAGAACCCAAGGGAGGGTCGGGGTGCTTGAGTGCGACATTTGTTTTGTTACATTTGTGAACATCTAGAAGAAAGATCAATTCGAGGCAGAAAAAATAAATAAACACGCACCTCGAGTAAGTTGCCAAGTTTTTCCAGAAGTTCCCACTCGGTAGTATTGAGGTTGAGTGATGCCAACTCTTCTCGCTCGACTACCCAGCTTTTAATTGCCTGTCGCGAGTGTCATATAAAAATGTCCTCAGAAAGACGAACACTCACTGATTTCAATAACAGTGCACGCTTAATCATGGCGTGAGTGTAGTTCCACCGATGTCTTACGTCGCGGACGACCATAAGCGATGCCAGTTTACGACCTGACGGGGCCAGCTTGTTTTCGTAAACTCTGGCAGCCGTATCACGGAAGCGCTTGCGACACTGTGGGGAAGAGCAGATTTTGGTCGCAGTCGTGCGTAGCTGGATAACATCAGAGCAACAGTACGATGGAATGGAGATACTGACCTTCTGCAACGGCGACAGACTCTCGAACGTTGATGTAAGGCCCGCCAACAAACCCGCGGCCTCATCCTCGTCTGGCCCCATCTCGCCGTCCTTGAAGACCTCCTGCTCCATTGCAAGTACCTCAGGGTCCTCGTCGGGATCGTAATGCAATGGCAGGTCCTTGTTAGGAAGATAATCATCAGTGACATCAGGGTCGGGAGCGTCATCGAGCATAGCTAGCAGCTTCTGCACCACCAGATTTACAACGTGTGCGAGACAGTGAATCTGGGAGTTGGCCGGCGCGAATTGGATCCCGAAATTCTGCATCAGAATCTGTGACAAAGCGCGCACGAGGACATCGTTCGCCGATGCGTTATCGGCTGCGACAGCGAAGAGGTAAATTAAATAGGTCAGTTGCACGTCAAGAACAGAATTGAAAACTCATCTTTTCCAAGGCCTCGTAGTCGTTGAGGCACTTGGCAAGACCTATGGCGGCATATTGGCCCTCATGCTCCTTGTCCTCGATGGGATGGAAGTCGATTACGCGTTCGACGAGCTCCCAGTCCGACGTAATCCAGCTTGCGATGGACCCGGCAAAGGTCCATGTCATCGCACGCGTTGTCCAAGTGTCGGTCGCGACTGCGATTTTCGATTTAACAGCCTGAGAGAATGTGAGATTTCTGTACGCAAATGAGATTTGTCTACTTGCCGCAAGATCGGACTTCACCACTTCGTACATCTCCCCGAACATACTTGCCAAAGTGTTGCGCACGGTCGTATCACTTGGTAACAGAAACCGTGCTCGCATGAAGGCGAAGAGGCGCTCAATACCTGGTGTCTCACCGGTGGTGAATGCGAGATCATCCTCGATAATCCACGCAGCAAAGATTTTGTAAAAGTTTTTCTGCGTCGAGTTGATCGCGGGATTCAACTTGCCGTCCACCAAAAAATCGGCCATGATCTTGGCCGAGCTGGCGGAGATGCCACGAGTCTCTCCAGGCCGCACATCGGACGGGACAGGAACACCGTCGTGTTGCTGCTTAAGGTGTGTCGATAAGTTACCAAGATTGGGCGCTGGGTTCTGATCTCCGAAGAGCTGAGTCTTGCCGACAGTGCGCTTGAAAGTTATGGCGCTGCAAAGAGCGATGTATCAGGCTGGGTTCAACAAGGCCATCCTGGACTCACATTTTGCAATGGCGACATGTAAATGACCAGCGTTTGTTGCCGCCGGTCTTCGTCGTAGCAACAGGTGGCCAGTAGTGGTCTCTACTCTCGCTCTTGGGACCACGCTTACCACCCGTACGTAGGTTTTCGTCCTCTGACTCGACGTCGACGTCAATGACTTCGATGGTCGGGGGAGGAGCGGCGAGCGCCGATTTAGTCTTTGGCTTCTTCGACTTGAGTGCGGTCAGACATGGTTCTGACAAATCGTAGATTCACGGACCTTCGGGGGCGGTACAGCGGGAACACCATCCACCACAAAAATCTTTCGCTTCTTGGGGTCCTGGAGAGCAATGAGAATTGATGGACAATTGTTCGCAGAAACATTGGAGGATGGATCACTTACACTCGCGGTAGGTTCGTTCTCTTCATCCACAAAATCATCGTCTTCCTCCTCGGACAGATTTGCGTTCGGCTTCTTGGGGCGATAGTTGCTGTTACCGTTCCTTACGCCCGGCATTATCGCTGTATGCGCGTTCAAGAACATGCGTCGAAACTGGCGAAGAGAAACATACCGTCAAAGAGCTGATCATACCGAGCCTCCTTGGCAACATCGGCTGGCGATAGGGATGGTACATCCTTTGCGGGTTTTGTCTTCTGCTTTGGTTTGCGCCGGGGAGCCGCTTTCCGCGCATCTGCTCTAGTCGTGCCGCTGGACATGATTGATTGAGGTCGAGGTACTCACGGTAACAAAAGGAGCACGTACGACAGGAACTCCATCTCCTTCACAACCCGTTCGAGCTTCGCTTTGGCACCTTCCAAATTCATCTCCGGCGCGTTCCACCTTATGTCTCGCAGGTAGCGGACGACCATCAGCATGCCCAGCTCACCGCGTCGAATCAGATGCAGACGGCCATTCGCATCACGACACTTGACATCCTCTTTGAAGAGGCAATCGAGCCGCCGATTAAAAGTCGAGTCCATCATGGCCTCGTCATCGTGGCCATGGATATTCGTCAGGACGCGATGGATCTCGTCCTCTTCCGTTCCCTCGGCAACAGTTGGGGGCAGGAAAGCAGAAAGATCCTCGATAGCCTTGATGAGGATGGCAATGGCCCCGGCTGTGCAAGAATCAGGAAGACGCGTCAAGGGTGCGAAAAAGAAGGCGACTTACCCGCGTCGAGACGCGCTTGAGTCTGGTTCACAATGGATTGATGCGCAGCGCTCGGGGCCTCGCCATTCGAACCGTCCAGAAGGTGCTTTGGTGCGGAGCGCTTTCGAGGTGCTTGCTTGGAGGGGTCCGCAGTAGCGGACTGGGGGCTCATGGTGGTACGATAAAACGCGTCCAGTCACTCATTGTCACGTTTTATGCGGTTGTGCTGATTGCTTGGATGTGTTCATGCTGCGGTCAGTTGGTCAAAATGGTAGATTGGTGTGTTCGCTCAATTCGTTGTTAGACTCAAGATTGTGCGGCCCGATCAGCCGTCAATGCGCAATCTGATTGCAACAATGAACATCGCATTTGCGGTGCTTATGTGGTTTGACAATTTAGGGCCTCTCAAGAAAACCTTTTAACCTTTTAAAAACCTTTTGTAAACTGTTTGAGCTCCCGGACAAAAAAAAAGGAAAAGGAAAAGGTTATAACCGTGTATACACGGTTTTAAACGGAAAAGGTTGGAGCCTTAGTGGTATTAGTATGATGCACGCAACTTGATCTAAAACCAGCTACTCTCATGTCAGTCTATTTATATTTTGTCACGGAGGTTGGTTTGAAGACCGTGAAAACTGATGGCCGCCCCCATTACTGCATGGCTAAGTCTTGAGAAATCTTGAGAGCTGCGCCGTAACAGCTTTTGATACCAGCCATCTTTCTGCCGAGGCCAAGGTGTGTCCAGGTCTGCTGAGGAACCTCGGCGCAGCCTTGGTTCGAGAAACCCCCAAAATGCAGCGAGTCATCAAGTCAAAGGCGACATCAAGACCATTGTGCGTGAGGTCGCTGACGGTAAGAAGGGGTTTGGCTTCAAGGATGGCAAATCTCCGGAAGATATTGCGTACAATCGCCGGCTCATCACGGCGCTCCTCACTGGCAACGCCTTCCTTTTCAATGTATGTCAAGATTTACCTAACATATGTACCGCCTCGACTACTGTATTTTAGGATCCCATGAATCGCGACATCCCGGGAACGCTCTACGAGCACCCTGCCCTTCAAGAAATCCTCAATCGTGCCTTTTATAACGATGAGAACAACTCGGAAGCCATCCGGACACCCTCGTACTTTGCCAACGGTGCTCCTCTCACGCTTCTAGCGGTTTTTGCGAACGCGGTACGTGTATAGTACCATGATGGACCTTCGCGCTTCTCATTACTTGCAGCTCAAATGTGTCATTACAGAGCTCGTCAAGTGCCGGATGTCGGCGAAGACGTGGCAGCCCAAATATGAAAAGCACCTGAAAATTCTTGAGGACTGGAAGGTCTACACCACCAACTCGGGCTCGCATCTGACCCAGAAGCTGCAGATCCGGATGATTCAGGATGCGCGGTAGGTGTCCGGCCGTTTTTTCTTTCTCATTCTCATTATTTTCTAGTCGCTATGCCCGCATTGATGTTACCCCTGCCGGTTTCGAGAAAGCAGGGATCTCGACCGCCGACTTTGCCAAGAACGACACTTGATTTTTCTTTCCCATCGATCCTGTGGGCTGCCGCCCGTCCGGTCCTTACTCTACTGCCTCAAACGACCTCTATCCTACTGTACCGGCCCTCGTCGATGCATAGTACCTCCACTGTCCTTTCTGCCGTGATACCCATCTTTGTTGCCCACTCTTATTCCACCACTGTCGCTACGTGTCGCTCTTCTCATATACCTTCCACCACTGTCTTTACTGCTCCTGCCGCCGTCTCTGCGGCGCAATAATATATATTATTTTCATTTTATTCTACTCGTCCGAATTAGGAAATTTTGAGCGATAGGCCGCGTAGACTCGGCTAGACAGCTACTTAGCCGAACTATGCGGTTCTCAAGCGGTTCTATGGGGTTCCATCTAGAACACCCGTTTCTATAGTCTGCTGCATAAACCCGTACCTCATACGCGGTCTATAGCCCTACCCGGCCTATATAGGCCTATATAGAAGGTCCGGGTTTTCCAGATGTTGACGGCCGGTTAGAATTGAGCGCCCGTAATGGCAGACTTCGACATCGGAGATGATTGTGGTACGAGATCGAGAGGAATGGGAACTGATTCGATTGCCGTGCTCGCTGATCTCCTTCCTGTCTCCGTTGCTTCTTTCCGCTATGTCTCCTCCGCGTGCCATCTCTTCTTGGGCACCGGACCATGGGAACTGCTACCTGCAATGTCGCAGTTCCCGCCATTCTTCGGGCTGTTGAAGCCGCTCATCGAAGCGAAATTCTGGCCAACTCTACTCTTGTGCCCCGGTAACTGCTCGGCAATGTGACGGTTAAAGATTTTGCATGTCCGGATTGGTTCTTTGCGTGATCGAACGGCCTTCAAACACCGTCGCCAACCTACATCCAATTCAAGGACACGTTAAAAGAAGCTCTGAGACTCCCGCAAATTGCAGCTTATCTCCGCAGCATGGCGTTCCCCAAATTCCAACTTCTGAGTTCTCTCTGGATTGCAGGAGTGGCTTCTGCGGGTAGCATGGTCCTCCACGAACGGCGCGCGGCCCCACCCGCCGGTTTTACGAGTCGAGGTGCCGCACCCGCTAGCGAGATGCTAACTCTCCGCGTTGGATTGGCGTCTAACAACATCAACGGTCTGCAAGACCACCTCGTGTCTGTATCTACACCTGGGAGCACCGATTTCCGCCAGTGGCTGTCTGCAGATGATGTACCCTTCCTTTCCATAACGTGCAGTTCTGTTTTCATCTAACGTCGGCTCTGGTTCCAGGTAAAAGCCTACGTTCAACCTTCCCCCGTCACTATAGACGCCTTCAGCTCTTTTGCATCCGTGAACGGCCTTCAACCCAACGTAGTCTCGCCCAGCGGCGATTGGGTCTCGATCAGCCTGTCTGTATCGCAGGCGAATGCGCTCTTCGCTGCAAATTTCGAGCACTTTACGCATCCCGATATGACTGCGCCGCTTACGCGCACGCTATCTCTCTCCCTCCCTGAGGAGCTGGTCGGTCATGTGGAAGTACTGCATCCCACCACTGCGTTCGACACGCCCACACCGCGTCTCTCGGCCAGTCGAGCCGCTGGCTCGAGGCGTTCGAGACGTGCGATCCCACCCGACTCCTGTTTAGGTCCTGAGGACATGATCACACCCGCGTGCTTGCAGACGCTCTATGGGATCCCTCTCACGCCCGCAACACAGACGAGCAACACCCTCCTAGTGACTGGATACACTGAAAATTGGCCGCAGACGGCGGCCCTTGAGGTGTGCTGCAGTATTGCCCTCCGAAAGCTGATTTTGAGAGCGATGTTCATGCACAATAGCTGTTCCTCCAAACTTTCCGCCCGGATATGCCATCCAACACGACGTGGGCGTTAGAGAGCCTCGACGGGGGCGTTGACACGCAGGGCCAATTCTTCTTTAGTAATGTCCTCGAGGCGAACCTAGATGTTCAGTATACCATTGGTATGTATACAGCACCTCGGTCATCGTCTCCCTTATACCTGATGATCCTCTGTGCGCAGGGCTCGCCACTGGAGTCCCCATTACGTTTCTATCTGTAGGCAACAATACAACGGAAACCGGGTTTATCACGTCGCTTTTGGACACCACAATCTTCCTCGCTAGTGCTGCCGATCCGCCATCCGCGATGACTACCTCGTACGGCGATAATGAAATCAATTTTGGTAACAGTTTAGCGACGTGAGTACCTATCCTACGTCGTCGATATAGACCTCATCATCTTCTGTGCAGGTAAATCTGCAACGGATACATGGCGCTCGGCGCGCGTGGAATCTCCGTGATCTTTGCTTCAGGAGACGTGCGCACTTGCCACTTTTCTAAATCTTTGCAGGCTAAAAATGCTATCTCTTCCTCGATTCAGGGCAGCGTTCGCGGAGGCCACGACGTTCCCATACAATGCACCAACGACACGTTTATCCCGGTCTTCCCTGCATCCTGTCCCTTCGTTACTTCTGTCGGCGCAACCGCCAATTTCACCCCCGAAGTCTCCGAGCCCTTTTCCAGCGGTGGCTTCTCCAACGTCTTCCCCATGCCCGCATACCAATCCGCATCCGTCGCCGCGTACCTCGCCACCCTCCCCAGTGACTTCCCCGGGATATTCAACGCCAGTGGGCGTGGCTTCCCCGACGTGGCGTTCCAGGGGAGCCCGTACGCAGTGATGATCCAGGACGTGGTGACCCCGCTCGAGGGGACGAGCTGCTCCTCGCCTGGGTTCGCCAGTGTGATTGCGCTGATCAACGACCGGCTGGCCGCTGCGGGTAAGCCCAACCTGGGTTTCCTCAACCCGTGGTTGTACGGGACGGCTGCCAGTGGTGAGGCGCTGACAGACATAACCGTCGGACACAACTCGGGGGATGAGTGCGCAGATCCGATGTACAGTGGGTTCGATGCGACGGTGGGGTGGGATCCGTTGAGTGAGTGACCTGCTTGCGTGCTGTTCTTTCTTTTCTTTCATCTTCGTCTTGTTGCGGGACTGATGTTGATTTATTTTGTTGAACAGCGGGTTTGGGGACACCGATCTTCGATAAGTTGTTGGCTGCGGCTATGGCTTGACGGTGAGACCAAGTGTCATGGGCCGGGGGTTAGGAGTAATTATTGATTATTGCCCTACGGCGTTCGCATTTAGTATACTCAATACCCTCATTCTGTACCCCAATCCATCACTTCCTCAGATGCCCGCCATTTCGATTAGGATGAGTGCAGTTATAGTTCAAAGGGATTCAACCAGCAAGTTAGGGAAAACGAGACTCTAGGAACTTTCTAGCGAAAAAGTGCTACCAACTTTGCCGAGAAATCAAGAAACGGAAGTCCGCAGACGATGTGTCCCTTCATTGCCTTAGACTTTGATCCAATTTTTCTACATCTGGGTCAATGGGTCCCGTTCACCATGTCGATGTTCGCATCAACTTAATGCAACGCCGACCGTCGCCGATCAATGCCAGCCAGTACTAATGTACCGGCAGACTGCTGGCATCAATTCCTGTTGGTGGTTATTTAGATGGCAACCCCGGCATTCCAAGGGTGAGGGAAAATTGGTCGGCAGATTGAAACCGATACAGGCAAAACCCTTGGGCCATTTCCGGTCAAATGGAATTTCTCAGCCTGGAAGGCGAATCGGGTGAGTTCGGGACAAGAGCGGAATGACAGCATCGCACGTGTCCAATTTCGGCTTGACTCCGCAACGGTGGCACAATGTTTTCGACTCTCTTGCTTTCGCTTCTCCAGGCTCCTACCCACCGCACGTTACGGGGTTGGGGAGACAGAGTGGGCGTAATTACAAGTGAATTCCGTGTCCTAGCAATTGTAGTCATACAAAATGTCAAATCATGGTTAGCCGACACAATAGCTTCCGAACTTCCAAGGCCCCAACCCCTCCACGGCGGCTGGCGTTTAACAAAGGTAAACAACATAGCCACCCGCTTAGTGGGGCCGCCATCACTTCCACTTTTGGCCGCGCCCCGCCGGCATCTTTGATGTCGACGTACACCTCGCAATCCCAGGTCGAGCGGCTCATCAATGCCATTGGCATTGAGAATGTCACTGCCTCTGACTTTGTTCTCACCCTCCTCGAGCGAGACTCCCTCCAAGCTAATACCTGTACCCAAAGTTTGCTGGATATTACAGAGCGCATCATCGAGGCCTTCTCCAAAAATCCTGTTTCTGCACCGTCTACCTACACATGGGCCCGTAAAGCAATTCAGAAAAGCACTACACAGGCGATCAAAATCTTGACAGCAAACGATGATTGGCACTTTAATGCAGAGCACGCGTTGGCGGCAGATCTCGAAGACTTCAAAATCGAGGAGATGGCAGCGAGGATGAAGAAATTAGCTCCGGATCTGTGGACCCTGCTCCAGATTCTACTCTCGTGGGACGAGATTGACGTTGACGGAGATCAAGTCATGGATGATCTCAGTGACGCAGATGAATTTGACGAGAGTGGGGAATTTGCGAGTACGGGGAAGAATGCCAAAGAGAGACATCGTAACACAATACGGAATATTGTTTGTACCCTCCTCATTTCAGAATTCTTATTGCTCAACTCTTCTAGAAAACCACTGTATATATCTTTAGGTAGAATCAGAGCTCAGACTCCCGGATGTGGCTGTGCTCTAACGTCTTCTAAACCAGTAGCTGTGCTTTGTGCCCTCAAACATCACAACATCATGTCCACTCTCCAGAATTTTTCACCATTTATTGTGGACTTTTTTCATCTTGGAAGGGTTCAAAGTGCAGCCACTGGGTCAGATGACACTAGAGTCACATCCGGGAGTCTGAGCTCTGATTCTACCCAAAGATATATAGGTGGGACACTAGTAGATTTGTCTGAACATCGCCATCTCGCTTTGTGGCACACCTTGCATCCGCCTGACTTTGGAGTGATTTCTTCACGTGGAGGTAGCATCACCACCTAACTTAGTGTCAACAACGGCCTCTGGGTCGGCTAAACAGTGAGTAACCCGACGAGAACCCCAACCCGGATAAACCCGATAGACGCTAATAGCTTGTGTGTTCCCCGAGCAGTAGGACCAGTCGTACGGCTTCCTCCCTAGGAGGCCATATGCCATAGGTCGGGATGCGAGGTGGAACCCGGAACAAGTCGAAGAGGGTGTGGTATCCACCCAGGTATACAACCCGGGGTGTGGATACAACCCGTAGTATGGTGCGAGGGAAGCGGGGTAGGGTGGAGACAATGCCTATATCAAGCCAAGGTAGAAGCCTGAGATTAGACGAGGTAGAATCTACTGTACATGGAGATTCTACCGTGCTTATATAGGCTTCTAATAAATTAAAGCGATCGCAGTCAATTGCGATCAGTTACTGCACTGTAGCGTTAAGGAGCATTAATGCTGATGCTCCTTGACTCCTCTGTGTTGGTCTCAGTGGCGTCGGTGGACCTAGGAGACCCGACGCTCGGGTTTCCTAGTCCTAAGTGTCATCGTATCCAGTGGTTCAAACCCCGATCGGGTTTGCAACCACTCCTGTACTTCGTGTACTCTTCTGTGTCAGCCCTTGGTGCGTCCAGGGACTAGAGTCCGTCTGTACGGGTTACTAGTCCCTAACGTCTTCTGTATCCCGTGGCACAGACTCCCTGAGTCTGCGGCTTTAGAATCCGAGGCCGGGTTTCAACCGTGAGAAGGTCACGTGGTGGTGTCATGAGAGTCCCATACCGCTAAGACGTGTCTGTATCCATATGGACACATCGCGCGAAAAAGTAGAACCCGGGTGATTCATGACACTTAGCATAATCCTCCTTGCCGCGGTTTCCTTGTCTCGCCTCCAAAACACCGTGGGATCTCCCTCGCTTCGGAACCGGCTCTTTTCTGCAGTTCGTCTCACAGAAAATATCTGAGCCACCAATTCATCTATATTCTGGATCCAACTTTCTGTAAATTTTATTGAGTATATCCTTGGTCACAGTACAGTTTTCTATTTCCAATGGAACATTCAAGTCCCGGCCACAGTCATGATTGTGTTCTTGTCAATTCATATTCAACTGACATCATGCTACTAACCTGGCCACTGTCTCAACAAGGCATAGGATGGTTACAAAAGTTACTTGGAAAAACTTAATTAGCCTGCCAAAACTAACTTTACTTTACTTGTGGCAGGCAAGTAAAGTAAAGTAAGCAAAAGTAACTTGTAAGTTAACTTAAGTAATTTCAAGTTAGAAAAAGTAACAGCCCGCTGGAGTAAGTTAACAACTCCCAGTGTGATATTCGCGTCTCTGCATGTAGGCTTTACCGCTTCCAGCAGGACGGTGCACCTGCTCACAACTCACGCATTGCACGCCGCTGGCTTTCCGAGCATGAAATACCCATATTCCCCCATCCTGCCAGCTCTCCTGACGTCTCCCCCATCGAACCCATCTGGAACGAGTTAAAGAAGCGCATCCACGCACGTCGTCCACCTCCCACGACCATCGAGACATTGAAGAGGGCCGCATTGGAAGAATGGGAGAAAATAGAGATAGAAGTGATAAACAAGTACACGGGTCGGATGGAAGACATTGTAGAGGCAGTTAGGAAGGCAAAGGGTGGGCATACACAATTTTGAAGCTAGTTGATGCACGGTGTCGTCGTAGAGAACCGAAAACTTTCTGGTAGCACGGGGTGACAAGTGACATGTGACCATCACTTATTTCGGGCACGAGTACTGTACTATTTCGTTCAATTCGTATGTCACGTTTCACACCCGATTTCTGGGGACCCCGGCAATAATTTTCTTTCGATTTTAGCGGAATTTGGAGATTTGTCGGAAAAACTTTTGATCACGAGCATTTACGAATTGAACGAAATGGTACAGTATGGTACTATGCAGCGCTGTCTGGCACTATGCAGCTTCAGCTGGTTTTCCAGATGCGGTCGCAGCACTTTCAGCCACAAAAATTCGGGCCGGCCACAAGTTGAAAGCTCCGACATATTTTTCGGAGCCTGACTCGAAAATTTAGGATCCGCTTTCGGGGCCGAGGCGCGTGACAGCAATAACGTACGTGAGGTGTGACCGCATGCGTCGTCCTTCCTCTGACGACGACCTCGACCGTGTCGCGCACGATGAGCGACTACGAGCATTATCAAGATTCAGTCATCATCTCGGTTCCAAGTTCTCGCGGAAGGTTCAAAGATGGCCTGTGACACTCAGGTAATCGGACTCTTTGTTGGCTTCTATGCGGCTTCGAGCAGGTTGAACACGAGCGGATCTTGATTCATTCCAATGGACTACACAGTCCAAATCAAATTCAAGTTAGCTTTGACTGCAACTTGCTTCACTGTGAACAACTTACTGGTTGCGGTGATACTCCTTGGAAGGCGGCAAGGCCAGATATCAAGTTCGTTTGGGGAGTCGTCTTCTCGGATGACGCCTGTTCGGTTTCTGTGTTCCCTATTTTTTTTTGTGGGAGAGTGCTCATCCGGAAGCCTCACTCACAGAGATCTTAGAAACTCAGTTTCTGGGGCTCCTCTTCCCCAAAGATTATTCTTTGGAAGCCTACATTAGCAATTTAACAAAAATCTTGCAGCCTTTTTGGGCTTGTGAGCTTGCCAAAAAGCTCACAAGGTCAAAGTGCAAGAAAAAACTTCTCAAAAATGCACAAATAGGACATGAGAAGGCTGTGAGAGTCTGTAAGAGTTCTAAGGAGTCCTGCTGCAATCTCTCGCAACCGTGCCGTTGAAACGGTGCACTTGATATACGACTAGAAATAGCTTAGATTTGTGCTTGCACAAAACAACCACAAAACCACCACTACAACAATCTATTCCTCCAAAGATGTAAGTGCTTCTCTTTGTGAGTTCGGGTCCGGGCCGTAGTATGCGACCAACGGGTTTGGAACAAACACAATTCGACTGCTAGACTTCAACAAAGCTGTTCAACAACACGCTAGCACTATGCAGCTGCCAACAACAATACCGCTAGCACCTGGGATGGGCAGGGTTATATGGGTTGGATACAAGGTGGCTGGATCGCTAGATCGAGGGCACCAGGGCAGAGTATGTAGGTTTGTGAAAATCCTCGCAATGGGGTACCCAAAGACTATTGAGGCTAACAACAAGGGGACTTCAATCCTCAAGCGACAAGGCAGTCCTTAAGCCGCTGACCTATTCCTTAACCAAGAACAGGAACGTTTCCACTTTGTATTGGCAATAGACACTATAAGCGTCCAGCTAGCGACCCAACACACTACGACAGCGCTTGCGTCAATATCGGGGTGAAGGCGAAGTAACTGACAAGTTACAGTCGGTCTAGAGGTGGGGGCACCTAGTCCGTCTTCTTCTTAGTGGGCTCGAGTCAACACACAATCACCTAGCAGGCGATCCAACACACTACAAATATATCGGGGTGAAGGCAAAGCTGCTAGCGCAACTGCTAGCTGGTTCTCGAAGAGAACACCCTTGGTTTTATACGTGAAGACTCCGCGAGTCAACAACTTAGAATCTCAACTTAAGATCTCGACGTGTCCAGAGTCAACAGTATTGATTCCAATAAAGCTACTACTTGTGAAGTGTGTGTACAATCTCCACTAGCAACCTGAGACCACCTGCACCAACTTCGTACAAAGTCGGGGTGTAATAATCTGAGGTTCTAGCCTGCTCTGTGCTCCCTTTATACTACTGAGGTCCATGGTACATGTGATAAACAGAATGAATAATATAAATGAGTGAAAATGATGTGATAGATACGACAGCCAATGAAACGACTGCCGTTTGGTTTTATGATGGGTCTATGCCAAGCAGAACAGCCACACTGATCCGCTAGCGTCCATTTATGGGTATCGTGAGTGATCCCTCAGCTTGCCATCAGCTGCTGGAATCGCTATCCTGACGAAGCGGAGTTGAATCCGCCGCCTGGAGTCATCTAGCACGAGTCAGAGCACCGGCTAGCAGTCCGTTTATCCGTTACTGCATATGTGGTGACCTGCGCATCCGCACCAATAGCCTGCTAGCTATTCCTCTACTGTCTACTTTGTCTCTGTTTGTGACTCGCGACCGCGTCGCGACCATCACGTGCTTCGCATCTGTGTTTCGGGTCTCGGGTCGATCGCTAGAGGGGTACTGTACTCTAGTGCCCTTGCTAGAAGGCTGCTAGCGCATAGTTTACTACCCTTCAGATCTCCGACTCGCCGCTCGCACCTCAACTAGCGTGCTCGCAATACCACTCTCCTGTGTCTCGCTTCCTAGGTGCTAGCACCTTGACTGTTTAGGCTTATGGTTATTTCCCCGTGGTTTGTGCCTTCAGACCGTGCTAGCGCGTCACACTAGTCGTATCTGATGCTACAACCGGCAGCTTGGGCTCACTCCAGTTCTCCTTTATATCACCTAGCCAGAGTCCTGAGTGCTAGTAATAGCACTTCAGAAGTGCTAGCGCTTTCCCGTTGTATAAATACTGGTCCTAGGAAATCGCAAAATAGCACTAGATGCCGCGCGCTCTTGTTACGGCGTTTCACCGTACCCACCCGTCTTCCAATTTTGACAAATTTAGCCCCCGGCCAGAGTCAAACGAGCGACCTTGCGAGAATTTCGTCTGAGATTGTGGCCTTGCGAAGTTGTGGCCTTTTGGGGCCTTTTTTGACCTAGTACAAGGTAAAAAGATTTTTTGTCAAAAGTCTGATGTAGCGTCTTAGCTAGCCCGTATTTTTTAAATTTTAACAACATTTGCGCAGGCTGGAAGACTAAAGCTTCATTCCCCCATAATCACCTGCGGGGAAGAGGAACTTGCAAAGAATAAATTGTGTTCCGACCTATTATTACTTTTCAAACTCCGTTGAAGTAACGTAACTCATCAGCCTGGATTTAAATACCGAAATACAAGACATGCCTTTGCTTCGCTCCGGCAGAAAACCAGACATGTCAAAAAAAAATCAACCTTGGCTTGAAAAGCAATTCAAATATAAATTCAACAACATCTATTTAGTGAGCCTACATGCGTGCCACAACACAATCCAATCAAAGTAGAACCCGTAACTCGATACGTCCTATCGGCAAATCCTACAACTTCAATAGAAATGTTGGTGTAAGGGCTGGGCTCGAGTGAATTGTGAGCTGTGGTCCTCAAAAATTGATAGAAATATATTAGCATCGAACTCGATGCGTAAAATGCTGAAGACGTACCAGAAACGTGTCCTTGAACCATCTATTGGCTCGCAAATGCCGATGAAATAGTACGAATGGTCCATCCAATACGTCGGGGATGCATCCGCGGGTCGTTTCATCGAACTGCTAACGTAGAATAGGAAAGCTTGAGATGTACTAACTATCTGTTGTTGATTTCTCAGCATATGCATTCCATTCTTAAAGTCAGTTGCATACCAACGTTGGGCATCGAGGCTGGATGGTGACACTTCAGATGGTCTCGGCCACCTGAAGCGCAACAGAGTGTGCGGGACTTCAGCCATCGAGAGGTGACGATAGCATTGGGCTGTTGGAAGTCGTGCCATGAGTGTTGGTTTGAGACCACTGATAAATAACCCAACAGTTAGGGCGCACCTGAATTGTGTGTCCTCGGTGCTGAAGGAGAGGCAGTATAATAAATTAATTGAGTGGGTCTGGTCCCAGGAATTATTCAGCTGTTCAATGAAGAAGCATGTGTACGTACATACAACTGTTCGTACTTCGCGCCAACCTGTTTCCAAAATTGTCAGTGAGATTGAAGGATGTCTCGGGATGTGGAACGCGTGGTACCAGTGCCTCAATGGGGGAATGGGAAGATATGGGGGCGATGAACGGGACGAAAGCGGAGAAGGGGACAGGCCTCAGTAGTGGACAGAATTCAAAACACGGCCCCAGGTGATCTTGAAAGGCTGGAGGAATCTTTCAGCTCGGTTGAGAGGATCTTTTGGTTCCAAAACTTGGGAGGTCTTGAGCCCGCCGGTCTTTGACCAAGGACTTGATCGAACGTCTAGTCGGGCCGATTTGAGCGATTGAGGATTCGCCAGAACATCCTGAGATTTTGCGGTGCTAAGAGAAGTCCTTGCATGCTGGTATTGCGAAGTCTTCAGCCTCTCAAGTTTGGAGACAGGCCTTCATCGTGATTTAAGCCTTGACGAGTGGGGAAGAGCAGGGGCACTAGATTTGATGGTTGCGAGGGCCTGTCGAGGCGCTTGACTGGCGGAAGAATTGACCTTGAAACGCGGTATTGAGGGATGGACGAACGCTTGGGGACGGTTAGAAGATGATGGGGGAAGGAGGAAAGGTGATTAGACGGACGCCTCCCTTTTGAATGGGCTTTGAGCGCGCAACATGTGGAGCGGCACGTAAGAAACGGAACCGACCAGAGCTAAATAGTAAATTGTGATATCGTCTAGACATAGACGTGGGAAGAACACTAACCGAATTAGGTGGACTCGGGGGCCTAGGCTGAAGGAGGCTCGCGGTTGGGAAAAAAATAGCAAATCCAGACGAGGTATCATCTGCCGGGAGGATACGTGGCCCCTCGACCTGACGAATGGAATCATGAGCAACGACTGCGATCGACTGCGTCCTGTCAAGAAAAGCTGTGCGTGGGTCGCTGTTTGACTGCAAATGAAAAGGCAGTATTGAAGAGCGGAGAGAGTCGAGGACAGAAGGGGTTAATCGAAGAGCGAGAGCAGAGGAAAGACAAAAGAAGAATGGTTACATGGGGATATAGCACAGCCGAACGAGCAAAATCTTAAAGAACGGTTAATCGGGTTTTGCTTCCTCAGCACTATCAATTCAATCTCAGAACATCAGCCAATTGAACACGATTCACCGCGTCACCCGGGGCACCGCAAGTTCCTTGCGACCATAAAACCAGCCATATCCCAATCGTGTCCTCGCTCCTCGAAACTTATCAACATGGTTCTCAAACTTTATACACGCCCGGAAGTAGGCGGAGGGTCAGCGATCGTCGCACTTACCCTCGTGGAGAAGCACGTTCCCTATGAACACGTCCCCATCAAGATGGACGTCAAGGAGCACAAAACACCGGAGTACATGGCGAAGCACCCTTTTGGCCAGGTCCCTATGATTGTGAGTGATGCAGCATCCAAGTACACTACGACTCAATTCATCCAACATAGCGTAGCCGGCCGTAGCCGTCGTAGCCTGAGGTTTTTTTCCGGATGAAGTCGCCATGTCACAATCTGATTTTCCGGATTCGACCTCTCTTTGCTCCCTCCTCAACCGCCAGCGCTCTCCAGCACACCTAACGCTGTTTGAAAGTCCCCAATATACTCCCTGACTTGTTTCTGAGTATTTGGCACATTTCTCTGGCTCTTTGGGCTCCTTTCCGGCTTTGGGCGACCCATGGCGCTTACAGCACCAAGGACGACCTCAAATTAGCTGCGGTGCATCGATAATTGGTCCGCGAGTCTTCATGAATCCGTACCTGCGATTTGTGGTGTTTTTCATGGATATGCACTTTATCGAGTGGTCTAGCATTGTGCTGAAGCCGGTGCGTGACTGCATTTCAGTCCTTTTCCTCCTTGCTCATAACAATCTACCAACACAACCACCTCCTCCCTGCCGTTCTCTCGCTCATGAAGCCTGTCGTTGGACCCTCGAGCCCCCTTGTTGTGCGCCGCCCGAACTGATTTCCGCGAGCGCATTTATTTTGCACACGTTGTGGAACAGCCTCTGTAGCTGCGACCTCGACCATTGCAAACCTCCCTTATGCTGGATGTACGCTGTGTAATACGACCAGCCGCTATTTTCAATCCCCGATCGCATATCCGTCTCTTCCGAGTCTCTTAGCTTTTCTTGTGCCGGGATCGATTGCTGCCTCGTCCGCCGCCTTGGAGATGGTTTGCCCTTACCTGCGCTTCAAGGCGGTGAAAAGGCCTGCCTCTCCTCATCATCCCCTGCGCCAATCCATCCATGGTCTCGACTCATTGTCCGGGGTAGTGTACTTTGCTGCAGCCTGCAGGCGATAGTCAGGTCGGCAGCCAGTGGAATTTTTGGGGTGTGTATTAGGGCTGCAAGTACACCTCTACAAATCTCCATACTTGCCATTCAATTCGATTCGATTGAATTGAATTCAATCAAATTCATTCAATTTGCCGCCCATGTGCTGTATGAAGTCAATTTTTACCACTAGACAGTCAAGTACTCTGATTTGTACTACGACCAGTGGTATCCAGTAGCACTGATTATTTCGCCAGTCGAAAACTCCGCTACGAGCTACAAGAAACGTCCATCGACGTTTGGATGCAAACAATTCTGCAGCCTTTTTTGATGGGAATCTCGAGTATTTGCGTCAACAGAGCTACTTGTCGATTGCGCTTTACGGTTGGGAATGGGGGAAGATGCGGAACTCGCCAGGTTACAGCAACGGATCGAAAACGGATAGGGACAGCGCTTTTGGCGCTGAAACTGGGCAAGGCTCGAATACTAGTTAATATATACACAAGTGGAAATAGCTCTGAATTACTCCGAAAGCTCGCGGTGCGAGGGTATGTACCTGGAAAATATCCATTAGCATTCAATGTAGGCGCTGTACCCAACGCAACGCAACGACGGCTATTCCATACCTCACAATCCTTGGGGCGGCGAGCTGAAGGTGTCTCTCGTTGGTCTCGATGCTACGAGGATGACGGAGGCGAATGAAGAGCAATTTCTGATTAGCTTTTGTCCCAGCACACAGCTTTCGGTGATATGAGGGATCTATGCCAGAGAAAAAGCCCCGGGTGCGCGGAAATGCAGAGCGACGACGAGCGGAAAGGCGGGAAGCATAGCGGAGGGTGGTTAACGCAAGAGAAAACAGCGGCTCGACGCGGCAACACAAACTGATAGTCCTTTACTTTCAAGAAGTTGCTGAGCAATGTGATAAGCTTGGGTAGATGAGTAAGAGTCCGAGCTGAGTAACAGGCTTCTCGGGCTGTCTCTGACGTTTGCTGCTTTCATCCGCATTGAGTTGTCGTCAGAACGAAAACGGTGGGCATGGCCTCAAATTTGTCGCGCGAACTGTATTTTTAAATTCTTAATAACATCCGCGCAGGCCGGAAGACTGAAGCTCTGTTTAACAGTTTAACAGTGTGATATTCGTCTACGTATATATAATACTTAGGTAC
Source organism: Mycena albidolilacea (assembly GCA_029282495.1). Lineage (NCBI taxonomy): Eukaryota > Fungi > Basidiomycota > Agaricomycetes > Agaricales > Mycenaceae > Mycena > Mycena albidolilacea. The sequence continues at coordinate 832,389 of JARIHO010000047.1, read as the reverse complement.
AGGTACCTCGACGAGCCCAAGAGTATTCTGAGAGAAAAGGTGCCTATGCTAACTCGGTCGACAACTCAGTCGAAACGAAATCAGAAAGGCGCATAATCGGCCGCATTAAACCGGCCAAAGCTATCCAGTTTCCCACGTAGTTGATCCCACACATCCTTCCCCCAACCGAAAATTCCGAGACAGGTAAGCGGTAGGCCCAAGTGACGACGCAGGCCGCCCTACAGACTCGTAGAAGGGTCTAATAGGAGAGTGGATGAATTGCAATGAAGTGATGTTGTTTGTGGGCAGTGGAAAGGCGGCATAAGCTGGATGCGCAGTTTTGAGTGCGGATGAGGATGATCAAAGTGGCAAGTGGATGCGGGGCATTTGGGCAAACGGCGAGGGGCGTGGGGCAATGGGGCGACCATGGGGTACAAGACAATGAACTGTCGTCCCTACTGTGTGCCTGAAGCTCAGTAGGAACGGAACGAAAAACCGGGGTGATGGTGGTAGCGGTCCCATAATTATCTGGAACTTACAAAGAATAAACCTATTATTACTCGTTTTTAATTGCAGCTTCGAGGCCCGTTTTCACCGTTGAAGCAACGTAACTTCTTAATTATCAGCCTGGATTTAAATGCCGAAAATATCGGGTTTTGCTTCCTCAGCAATCTCAGGACCAGCCAATTGAACACGATTGACCACGTCATCTGAAGCGCCGTAAGTACTTGCGACCATAAAGCCAGCCATATCCCAACCATATCCTCGCTCCTCGAAACTTATCAACATGGTTCTCAAACTTTATACAGACCCGGACGTAGGCGGAGGGCCTGCGATCGTTGGACTTACCCTCGTGGAGAAGCACGTTCCCTATGAACACGTCCCCGTCAATATAGACGCCAAGGAGCACAAAACACCGGAGTACATGGCGAAGCACCCGTTCGGCCAGGTCCCTATGATTGTGAGTATGCAGCATCCACTGGTATACTCCGTCTGAATTCATGCAACGTAGGATGATGACGGCTTCATCGTCTATGAGAGCCGTGCCATCTGCCGTTACATCCTCGAGAAATATCCCAACCAAGGGCCAGAGCTTCTCCCAAAAGGACTAAAGGAGCGTACCCTCGTCGAGCAGGCGGCCGCCGTCGAATATGCCACGTTCACCCCAGCGCTCCTGCCAGTGCTCAAAGAGGTGTAAGCATTTCAGAAATGCACCGCATTGCGCACCGCTGAACAGGCGACCGAAAAGGCTTCGCGGTGAGCCCGTGGACCAGGCCGTTCTCGATGAAGCTCTCAAAGAATTGTCTGCGAAACTCGATGTCTACGAGGTCATCCTCAGCAAACAGAAGTTCTTGGCTGGAGACGTGAGTAACGCTTGCCGAACAAACTTCTAGTTCAACTTTCCTTGAACAGGAATTTTCGTTTGCGGATCTGTGCCACTATGCCTATGCCCCGCTCCTCCTCACCATTGGGGGGATAGATATCATGACCAGCAAAGGTCCCAATGTTACGCGGTGCGTGCCGTGCTTGAATTTCAGGAGTTTCATTGACGTACCATCATCCGAAGTTGGTGGAACGAGCTCATCTCTCGTCCCACATGGGTCAAGCTCAAAGAAGAGGGGTTCAAGAGTACCGTGAGCTGAACGAAGGCCAAAATATAGTAAAGACATACTTTGATAGTGTTGGGATAGAAGAGATAAAATATGTTGGGGATTCCTGTCAAATATCTGCGGATTTCTGATCGACGATGAGGGGAATGCGGGTGAGAAGAAGAGAAGGACACCGCAATTATATAGTGCGATGGGTCGCAATATTCAACATTGATGGCGAAATCGACTCTACATGTCCAAACATCGATCAAGTACATCAGGAAAGACCTCCTTTGGTAAAAAGGCCAGATTACCCTGAAATTAGATCTAATCTAGCCAGATAAGGTTGGTTAGTTGTGTTAGCTTTCTAGTGACGTTGAAGATAATTTAGTGATAAATTACCCGACTTATGCTATCATTGGCGTGGGTTTTGAGCTTGTTTCCCAATTCTTAGCTCGCTCATATTCAGGCAGGAATGTATTTCGAGAGCCAAAAAGAATCATATTCATAGCGGAGTAGCTACTACATCGTTGTAACTACTATACAGTCGAAGCTCTCATGATCCATATACTCCTCGTTGGAACACGCACGACCTTCGCGACACATCACCGCTGCGTGATAATCGTGACCGCCCGCAACCCCCACCCGAGTCGCCGCTCCTCCACCGTGCTGCGCCAACGAACTCGCCGCTCCCGAGGGACGTGACACGCACGCGTGCAGTGTCTCGATGTTGTCGCCTCTGGCGGCCCCGCCTGTGAGGGACACGCACCTCATGTCAATGATGGCGCCTCCTCCACGTGATACACGCGATGTGAGGGACACGCGCCCACCGCCACCACCAGGTGTGCGCGATCCACCTCCGCGCGACCTCTGCGAGCGCGAGTCACCCCGCTGTCCGCCGTCCTTATCGCCGCCGGTGACGGGGGGTGGGTACTATGAGCGCCCTGCGGCTGCAGACTCAAGGCTCGACCCGCGCGACGTGCGCGGTACGCGAGGGGATATGTTACACGAGCGGGACAAGGAAGCCGCAAGCATCTAAGCGCATTGCTTACCATCTCAACCAGGGCACGAGCTCGAAAGCATGACGAGCCTGGAGGTCGATTCAGTCTAGAAAGAGAAATTGAAGAAGTACTTACATTGACAAGGCAGTAAATAATAACAACACACCGAGCACATTGAACATTGGGTTCAGCAGCCAACGCCGGTGAAGGGGGCGAACCTGCGGGGGAAGAGAGTGAAGTGTAAGAAGAAGAAACTGAAGACGACATGGGGGGGTATTCCATTAGTCCCGACACGAAGACAGGGATAAAGCATTCACTGCCTGAAAGCGACGGCATGAGCTAGTCGCATAGAGGAAAGGGAGCGCATGACACATTACCAGTTGATTCTGCGGCACTAATACGGACAATGGAAAAAGACGGACTATAGGAGATTAAGAGATGGCGGGCCTCCTGTACCGCACGGGCGGAGACATGAGCAACCGGAATCGCTATCGAATCCGCTTCTGAATCATGCTTGCCATTAGTACAATTGAGTTGGTACAGCTGCGCTCACCGATATGGGCCTCAATGCATTGCAGATGCGGACCCCGGAAGACCGCGAGTTGTTTCGCGCATGATGCAGGTGCCAAGGAGGTTATCGCGCACAGTGGGGGTGTCGACATCAAGGACACAGGGTGTACGGCGACATGAGCCCTTTTGCGCTCTACATGACTTGAGGGGGAGCTTTCAGAGCAGTAAGCACAGGTGTTGTAGGGACTGAATATACATACCAAGGTAGGCTCGACACTTCAGGCACCCATAAATCGTGCCTGCTGACTTTCTTTTAGCAAAGTGAGTGGTCGGAAGAGCTCGCAGTACATACCTGGTTGATCATGGCAACGATTTCGGTCAGCAGGCATCAAGGGGACGAGGTGGGGGAACACTGTGGCGAACGGACAGAAAGAGGAGATGGTGGGAGGAAGAGAAGGGAGGTTTGACGTGTCGGTGTCACTTCGAAACATCAACCACCTTTTTTGATCTCACGTGTGCGCTTAGGGTCATTGTCAAGCGCCGGCTGTGCACAATTTAGGGCCGGTGTTTCGGCAACAGACTTGGTAAATCTTCAAAGATTTTGGTTTCTGTATCCAGTGCAAATGAAGGTTTCATGTGAAACTCATACCAATATCATTGTACGCACAGGTCCCCAAGGACGATCCGACAGTCTCAGTTCAAAAAACAACCTACATCCACGGGATCAAAAGATAATAATCAGCAATCGAGCTAATCAGCCTAATCTTGCCGCTTTACCCCGCATTAGCCGAATCTAAAATCGACAAACAAATTAGCGGTAAATTAGGAAAGGAGGTTTTTTCCTGATGTATCTCCGGCCAGAGCTGGAGGCCACGTCATTCTTTTAATCATTATTCTCAGTACAATGTGGTACATTTGAGCACGCTTACGTATCATGGAGAGGAGCTTCAGGGAGGTAGGGAGGAGAGCTGTAACAGAGAAGAAAAGTCCGGGCGAAAAATGGTTTATAAACAAAACTCAAAAGTAATAATTCTGAAAAGCGAAACCATGCTGAAAATGAAGCCTGAAGTACATGTGGAACACACTGACAGCAACCGACTTCCACTCGCAACTCAGCCACTCACAGAATCGTCCTCAGACTCGGAAGTATTTCCAGCTGGTCGAATTTTATAGCAGACATCCGTGCTCTTTGTATGACAATTAGCCGCTAAACCAAGCGCATTATCGGTTTTGCATACAAAGTGCAATCCTAACTATCTCTTCCGAGCCTTTGGGTTCTTGAGTCGCGGGGTCCAATGCTTTCCTGCCGCATCTAGGAGTTTAATGTTCTTCTCTGATGAGTATTCAGCCAATGGAACCACCGAGCTCTTCGATATGTCCCGCTTGAGGTAGTCAAGATTTGATCAAACAAGGAATATTGATGCACGCACTCAGTGATTGGCCAGCGAAGGCCCCGTATCTGAATCTCACGAAGGGAGGGGAACATATCAAAGTCGACTGTTTTCAGTTCGCTTGAGGGACTGAGTACCATACACAATCAAAGAGAAAGAAACGACATACTTTGGGAGCGAGCTCGCCATGATTTTGGTCAGCGATGCATGTGGCTCTCGCAGGCAAAACAACCCACAGGATACACCTGAAAAAAGGTGAATTTGATCTTGAAAATCTCAAATATGACGGCTTTAGTACAACCCATGAAATTGGATATCAACGAGATTGTTGCAGACATCGAAAAGATCGAAGCCGCGTAACTTTCCAATTGTGAGATAGAGGAGACGACCTCCGTGGACTTTCATGAACGCGACAAATGGAGGTCCGTAGAAATCCGCGAAAGTTGGCAAAAGGAGGGTGTGGAGTGACTCCAGTCTATCATACACTTGTTAACAGATAAACAAAAACGCAACAACAGGCACCTCGTTGTCGAAAGACCTTGGAAAAACGATCCTCTGAAACCGCCTTTGTGCACTCGGAGCGTATGCAGCTTGTTCAATCCGTTTACCGGAACGGGTTGGTTGGAGGTAAACACTGGAGACCACTCCATCAAATCCAAGACCCGAGGTTCTGGAAAATGATGGAAAATAGCCATGGGCATTTCAGTGGACGACGGAAGGAAGCCGGCGAACTCTCGGAGTGAGGATCCGGTAGGACGAGCCAAGAGCTCGAAATTTTGCGGCGAAAACGGACTGAAGGTGTGCAAGCCTTGGAAGGGGAAAAATTCAATGTGCGTGGCGTGGGACAAGATAACATGCAGAGTATCGTCTGGAACGCGATCGGGGAAGCTGGAAAGGAAGATAACACGAACGAACGAGCCAGTCAGCCATCAAATATTACATTTCAACAGTTCAAGTCGTCGTGTTGGGGGGTCCACTTTTTATGTAGTTATTTAACGCTCCCTTGATTACTTACTTAATCTCTTCCCAGATCGACGCCATACTACCCCGAAGACCGAACCTATGGTCGCGGGAGTGGAGGTATGTCCTCGCCCTTCGCGTTTCGTTTAATGTGCCAATTTTCACTCAAATACTATAGAGCTCGCTTCAATGTTCAACACGTAAGTTACCATCGTATTGACCTTTCATTCCAACTTGTAGTCATTACTCTATTTACTTATACCTCTTGTAGAGCTGACTTGGGTCACTTCTTTACATCCATTGCTCGAGATGAACACCCTTTGTCGATTCAAATCCTCAAGTTTCTTGCTGTCAACGGCGTAGCTTTCCCAGTCGTACCTCGAGCTAAATCTCCGCCCTCTGTTTCATGTATAGGATTTCATGTATAGGATTATATATATGCGTGGACCGGGGCGCTCGGAGAAGACGATTTTGCGGGGTTCCAGATCGTTGAGAAGGCCGCCAGCTTGATGGAACCGTATAACGCGCCGCAGCAGTATTTGCCTGAAGGAAGGGTGAGTTCAACGAATCGTAACGAGCGAAGACACGGACTGATCCTTGAAGCACAGTGTGTTGAAATCCTTCAGCGTACAGTGTTCTACGCCCTGATGGGACAACCAAATTGAGATCTTGTTCGGAGAAATAAATATGGCTGTATGTAGCAAATTTGTCGGGCCGATCATACCTTGGGGATTAAATCTTTGTTCTCCATAACAATTTTGGGTAAACGGAGAAGGATTCATCGATATCGAGCAGGATCAAGGCAAAATCTTGTTATCACCAATTTGACACCACTTGGGACAGCGTCACAATCACACTGGCAAACTCGGTTAATTAGTTACCATAATCTAATCTTCCCCCAACTCGCTTCCGCTTTCAGCCTCCTCGTCCTCGCCATCGTCCTCCTGCTCTTCCAGCTCCTTTTTCTTCGGCTTAGGCAGCAATACCTCAATCTCATAGTCAGCAATCTTTGGTTTCGCCCACGCGGGTCGGCGCTTTGCGACTTTGGCAGCTGTCTTCTCGTCCTCTCACGCTGCAACATCCGCGGCGAACTCTTCTCGCCTCTCCGAGTTCCGCGCTCGGATCGCATTGTTGGCAACTTGCCATGTTGCAAGCTTCTGCGCATACACCTCCCTCTCTGCCTGCCTCTTCTCCTTCTCCGCCATCTCATCCAGCTTTTTCTGCTCATCCTCCCCACACATCTTATAGAAGTCGTCGCCCGAGAAATATTTCGCCTTACCATCACCCATCTTTCGGTTACCCGTCTTACGGCGTTTTCGCTCCTCGGCCGCTTGGAGCTGTGACTGCGCACGCTCATTGTACATTCCCGCGAGCACGGTCGACGCCTGCATTTCGAGCATGGAGTGTTTACGGCCATTGTCGCGCCCCTCGCTCTCTTGCAAAGCCAGCATGCTCTGCTTCCCGCGCCGTCTTTGGGGTTTCATTGAACAGGTGTGAGTACCGTGGTTGGAGTTTAATGGGGGAGATGGAGTACGGCTTGAACGCGGGGGGCGCCGAGGTGGATTTCAGTGGGGATGAGCTGGTGAGGAATGATGCTGATGTCGATCCTAGGCTATCAACAGCTGTTCGCATGAAGAATGGATCGGTAGAAGACGAGGCAGAGTCCATAGGAGGTAAGTCCACGTCCATTGGCGTCGTCGACAGCCGCTGATGGTCCATGTAGTCGGTGATCATCCCCGCCATTACTCTGACGGGGCTCGACTGATGGATTGGGAGCGCACCACGCGATGATGACTCTAGGCTCGGAGCCATCATCTCTGCTGTGACAACATACATCGCGATTGAAGGGGATCACACCCGTTTTGCGGAATGCTGCTTTGATATTTGCCTCCGTGAGTGTTTCCAGGTGAGCTTCAGCATACACGGCCAGAAAATTCGACTTGGTAATCACCGTCCCTTGCCTCTCATAGCGGTCACGGACCTCGCTCCAGGTGGTCTTGAACTTGCCGAAAATAGCGACGTCGAGCCCCTGGTAGATGTGGGTACTATGAGCAGGGTACCCAATCACCTCGATATTATGCTCTCGCGCATACTGAAGGAAGGCGCGGCTGTAATGGGAGGAATGGCCATCAACAAGATGAAGTCGACGGCGGCCGCGGGCTTTCGCGCGGGTGTACGCATCCCAATCCCTCAAACAATTGACGCTGATCTCGCCATTGATGTAAACCTTCTTCGAATATCCAAGCCTATTTTGGTCAGTGAGTACAAGAGTATTTTTTGTAACACTCACGAGGCATTAAGGGGATTATCCTGCTTCCAGCTCGCCTGGAATGCTTCTCCTTTGTAGATGACAAGAGGAGGGGTCGATGTCCCATCACCACAGATATTCACAAGCACGGTAATGTTTTCCCTGTCCCCGCTGCGCTGCTGGTGCTGTCGTTTCTTCCCTTTCCCTCCAATTACCCGCTCCTTCTGACCAATTCCCTTCTGAAAGCCCGACTCATCCGCACCGTATATCAATTCATCGGCAATGCGGTCGTCCACGCCCTTCCCCTTGCTCGAACGAACGTCAAACTTACTGCTGTCGGAGATTATCCCGCCTGGAACATCTCGTTTCGCACCCGGGAAATGGGCATTGATGATTTTTCTCCCCGGTATGTGTGAGGGCATGGTGCTTGAGTTGGCCGCTGGACATGAAATCCTTGTCGCACCATAGACAAGGGTAATAAGGGTACTGTCGGAGCCCCGACGGGGAAGGCTTGAACTGACGTGACCGGCGCACTTTCCCGCCTTCCGGCTGATATGCGGGCGTCGTCTCGTATGAAAAGTACGGGTGTGGAGCGGGGGGTTGCGAGGCATGTTCGCAGGAAGAAAGTGTTGTCAGCGAAAAGAAAAATCAGTGACATAAATCAGTGACATACTGTAGCGTTTCGACCAAAGGTTCAGGTGACGGGTGACACGGGCCTGTGAATGAACAATTTTGGTCTCGGTGACAGATGACGGCACAATTTTGGCCCCAAATAGGCCTAAAAACACGAAAAATGTCAGTCCGGCAACTGCCGTATTACCCTTTATGGTAATTTTATTGTGATTGCCGAGGAATGAACAACTGACCGAGTGAACAATTGAGGTGACGGGTGACACCCCGTGAACCTTTGGTCAAAACGCTACAGTAACACCGTGTGCCCAGAATCTCGTACCTCATGTATCATATATTAATGGGCAGTCTAATTTCCTTTTGCTCTCCGGGTCCATCCTACAGATCAAAGAATGCTATTTTCAGCTGTTCAGCGTCCACTCAAAAGGCTGGGCCCCTTTTGCGTCTTGCTTTCCGTCGGTTTCTCTGTTCCATCCCTTTAGAACTCCACAGCTCAGATATGCCTCAAACACATGTTCTGTCCAACGTTGCTGGGCGTCTTCCTTCGTCTGCATCCGACCATCCAGCTTTAATCTAGCTGCTCTCCTCCCACTTCACTTAGTGGATATCCCATCAAGCCCACCGCAACCGAGCAAGTCTCAACATCAAGACCGAGACGAACGCAACTCCATTGTAACTCCACTCAAGATTGCTACGCTCTGTCCTCGGTCATTTGCCCTTTAATTCGGTCCATCACAGCGACTATGGGCTTATGACTATTCGATCGAGCCATCCACTGGACGCATCAAACAGCAACACCAATGTACAAGATGTGGGAAAACAAATTCACAGCTCAAGCTCAAACATAACCCTAGGCTGCGACAATCAGAAATAATTGTACTGTCTGTTATACACATCTTGCTGTCACTGTGCTCTTATTCTTTGCCCTCCATGTTGTACAGAACAGCACTCTGACTCCAGACTATAGTCCTGCTGTTGTGCGGTGCCAACGCGCCGGAAACACCCTTTTTGTCACTATGGATTGATTCTGTTTCCCTCAAATTTCTGCCCACTGTGACTGGTTTCCAGACTAACGCTACATAGCTATTCCTTACCTTAAAGTTTCTGTCAAGTGCGCCGGTTACACATTGCAATGCTTGCCGCCAGATTTGTGGCGCGGTGATTCTCCTCAGACGTTCATGTTCCGGTTAACATTCTGCCTCAATATTTTGATGGCTAGAGTATTCGTCCCCAAAACTTGATTCCTGCTTACTTGGTGTGGGAGGTACCTCAAATAATCGTCTCCCTTCCCCGGCAACCTTCTAGTATCAGAGAGTAGGTGATTTTGGATTTTCAGATGGATATATGAACAACCCATTCCACTTCCATCTCACCTCACAAATATTCTAAAATTTACCTCAATTCACTTCCCAATCCCCAACACACCCATTCCCTAACGTCGGAAATCTCTCAAATACTTTTAAAACTGCAAAACTGAAGTGATGGGCAGATTCCCTGCGACCTCGCTTGTATTTCCTGGGATGAATCATCAAAATACCACCAAAGGCGGCTGAGACATACCCCGTTTCCTCCCAACCTCCGTGTCTGCCCATTCCCGTGCCGTGTTTATCTCAATCCTCACGTGTTTATCCAAAAATGCGATTTTGAGACCAACAAACCACCCAGAACCAGCCCGAACACCCCATAATGAGCTACCTGAGCACTTGTTCCTGCTCACACCCCTTCCCTGGCTCCCAAGAATCTCAAATATCTGCCATCTTCCTATTTGGGATGCAGGAGGTTTGATGCTTGCTGCAGCATTGTCGCATCAGTGGCTGTGGTCACACGGCTTTTCCGTTCAGTCTGTCGACGACTTCGGGACAACTTGACCCCAGCACTTTAACGGCTAATCCTGAGTTTGTGGATTTCCCTCCCACAGAGATGAAAGTCCGGCTCCGCGATCGTCAGTTTGGATGTGTGCAGAATTTTCGACGGCCGCCGACTCGGAGTCGCCGCGGATGTTATGGAATGGGAGCAATTCCAAAACGTTTACTGGAAACCGTTTGCTTTCCGAGGTAAACGCGAACACCAACTAGCACACGAGCCACAGCTCGTTACCGCTAGTTAGTGAGTTGTCGTGGGAATCAGCTAGTGCTAAACTTTAGCTGATGCCGTTCGACGGATGTTGTCCTGGGCTTCGACGAGTGCGAGACTTTCGCCGAAGCCGTTGGACTGAGTGCGAGGCAGTTAAGCGAAGCGCAAGGGTGCATTTAGAGCGAAGAGGTTAACAGGTAAGAAGTGAGTGATATTATCCAGTACCCGTGGTTTATATACTCAAGCGTAACTATGAGAATGTAAATGTAAAAGAGATTGGAAATAAATGGTGGTTGGTATCCAAAGATACCAAGGATGTTGAAATAAGTATCTTTACCTTACTCAATTTACAAAATATATTGTAAATCCTGTAAACCGTAGAGATAGCGATGGCGTGAATCGCCGGTGATGTTGATCTTGATCTCCGGTTACTCTACACCTCTTGCCTGTTCGCCGTCGACGCTCAACGTTCAACGCCCGGCACACGCAACACCCTTTGGCGGTATGGGATCCATTCCCGCCTCTTTTTCCCATGGCTTCTCATACCAGCAACTACGGCTAAGCTGAAGGCTAAGCCTGCACCATGTACCGCTTGTAGGGGGCACTGCGCCCTCCTGGCATAGTCGGGTGAATTGCCGGTGTGGCGGATAGCGACGACGCCGACGCTGGCGGTGGGGTCGACTCAGGGTTTCGTGTTTGAGGGGCCAGCCTCGTCCGATGCGGGGGAGGGGGAGGGGGGAGCAAGCGAGAGGAAGACGGCATGAGATGCGTATGGAGGGAAGGAGGGAGTCTCTCCTACGCCGTACAGTCCAATTCTGAAGGCAGAAGGAATGCTTTTCTTCAATCTCCTTCTTTAATTAGTCCTTTCCTTGTTTAAATTTCCTGATGATACTCATAGATCCTCAACAGCTCAGCTGTGCATATCCAATTCGTTTGACGTGGAAAGTAGAGGATCGGTCCGCCTTCTCATGCTTCCAGGTGCGTCATCCGCACTACTTTTCCTTAAAAAAATCTCACTCAGTGTTCACATGAAGTGATTCCATGCCCCGGACTGTCGAACTGAGGTGGTGCACATCCATCGCTTTCCGCGCTGCATTGTGCCGGCGACGCGGTGTACGATGAAACGAATGGGGATCATTATGTGTTCTATATTGTGCTACACGCTACCCTTGCGCCCGTTGGATGGAGTTGGCGCTATGTGCCTCAGTTCATCCTGAAAACCGGCGCAGGGGACGCAGGAGGCGGACGTAAGTTGCATCGGCACTTCCCTTTCCATTTGCGAGCTTACAATCATGGAGAAGACTTCTCTTCACTCCGTACGCATGCCGTCCCAGCCCGACCCGCTGCTGCGCGCGTCGGATCTCCCCGTCCTTAGCATGTGCGTATATATCTACATGCTTATCCAATTCTTACTCACCGCCTGCTTTTCCTCACAGCTTGTTTTGTATGGGCTTTATTCGTCACTTCACAACAGGATCCACGGAGTCCGTGCTTTACCAACGCGACCTGTCACATGTGTGACCTGACGCGCCGAAAAGCGTGTGTTGCTCAGCTGTAGACTACACTTCGTTCCATATTCTCCATAGCCTCTCGCATAACAGTGTTTATACCTGCTCATTCCAGCCTAAATACTATTGGTTGAAAGAGATTTAAAAAGCCTCATATACAGTTGTGATCTCCCAAATATGACTAGAAGGTGTCGGTGGGATTACAAGGCGAAAGCAAAGGTATTGGGGTTTATTAATCATTACCTTAGTACATTAAACCATTCTGGCCCTCCCATCTCACCCTGGAGCTGTCCTGGTCTGAGTTTCAAAGCAATAATACACTGTCGCTTACTTCAACTTGAAAGCTCCTTAGTTGAGTGAATAATGTATTTAAAAAAATATAACGCATGCCATGTGGACAATAACTGGCAGCCAAGGCATGTCAGACAGTCAGAAGCGCGAAAATGGGGCCAGGAGACGCCAGAACGCGTCGCGCGCGCTGCGCGCCATTGGGTCACGGGACTGTAAATCCTGTAAATCCAGATCAATTTACAGTAAATTGATCGGCCGTAAGTGCTTATTGGCGCTTATTGCACTTATGGCAGGGAAACGACCGAACCTCACATCCCTGGCCTCATTTTTCAAGGTTTTCCTCCCAAGTTTTGGTATAGCTTTCATTGACACTCTAAAAAGGAGGGTACCAGACCCACAGATTTTTCCCCTCATTGCAGAGGTCAGTGGCCAACGCGCGAGTCGAATTCACGCGTTGTGTGACATTGTTTGGACCACCCGATGTAGCTTGTGTACTCACCACCAACCTCTGGCTCTCTTCGACCCAGTACAATCCATGGCCTCAAACTCTCCTCTTTATTCCATCTGCTGGCTGTCTAAATTTGATCCGACTTCTTTCAAACGAATTCAAGCGCAAAATGTACGCGATTCCCTCAGGCTGGCTCCGTTGACTCGCCTTCGTGACGCCTTCTTGGGTGGCTGTATAAGACTCAAACCCGGGACTCAACAGCCACCCAATGGAGGCTGCTAGATGGCTCAGTGTGGATGAAGGCTCACCTATTTTCTTTGTAGATTTTCCATGCCCTAGTTGTGTCGATGGGTGCCGCTCGGGTGTCTGTGAGCACGAAACTCATAGTGCTGTACCGTTTGGCTCACACTGGCGCAGGGAGGTGCTTGGGAAAAGGACCTCCATGATCGCTGGTGGACCTCAAAGCTTCCATTTCCCAGTACACTATCATCAACCCCGCACACTGTGCCCCCGCTGTCCAGCCGCTGCGCGCGCTACTGAAGGCGGGCCAATCTACTGTGGGTGGGCTTGGAGGGGCATCAGCTGTTGTTCTCCAACATCGCTCACGAAGACCAGTGGATGGACTCGCCCGTGGTGAGTAATTTCATTGCTATTTTCGAGTTACTCTGATGGTCTTGTCTCCACCAGGCAAGCCCATCTCCGCTGCCGAGCTTCTCCTGCGCGCAGCAGTACCCCAGTCCCATCCCTCTGACACCGAGCCTTGGCTGCTCGCCTTCGTCCACCGAATCTTTGTCCGGCGACCATCTGGATGTCCACATTCATGGACGCCGACATGGTACTACTGTCTCACAACGTCGTTATGGTCTCCTGGATGATCTGTAGACTTCCATTTCCCAGTACACTATCATCACCCCCAAACCCGTGTTCCTCACTGCATGCTTTCACGCATTTTCCGGCACTCCTCAAGTTTGTGTCTGCGACTACCATGCTCGAGCGCTGGTACTTATCTCGTACCCGAGTCTTCTGCGGCTCAACTTGGTCGACTCGGCTGGACTTACCTGCGTCCTCGCCCAATTCGCCCAACCCGCCCTTGCCCACGTTCAAGTCGTCCGCGGCTCGACGTCTCCCACCCAACTCACCCGCCCCAACTCGCCCTCGCCCGCGCCCTTGCTAGTGCTCTCGCTCGTGCCCATTACGCCGGAGTCGCCCGCGCTCTCGACCGACTCCCCCGCGTGAGGGCTGCTGCAACTGCCGCAACGCCAAAGGACGCGGTGTGGGAAACATATGTATGTATGGCTTGTCCCGAAAGGGAAAGTACCACACACACACGGCTTTCTTCCCGCACTCGACACGAGCCCGAATGCCGGAGATAGCCAAATGCGCGTGGGTCGTAGTCCCGCTCTTCTGCTGGGCACCTGCTTATGATTCACATAGCGCAATGCTACAACTGCCACACGACGGCGACCCCGCTCTGGTGCAAGGACGACGAGGAAGACTATTTGCAATGCGTATGTGCCTGCCTCTACCTGCACGAGGGTGTTGTGCTGATTTTGTGCAGGTGTGGACTGTACTACAAGCTGGACGGCTCCGCGCACCCCATCTCGAAGAGCGGTATTATCCGCGAGCGCTTGCTGCATGATGCGCGCCGCGGTGAGGCGTCTGCCTCGGTCTCTGAGACGCCCACCGCCAGCCCAGATGTCAGCTGCCGCATGTATCCCGGGCACGGCCCCGCGTCCTCCGCATCCCCTCGGCCGACCGAGCTTCACCCACCCTCGCGAGGACGTCGGCGCACCTGCGCCAGAGTACACGCTGTCGGGAAGTCTGCAGGCACGCCACCTGCTGTTCTGCACTGCCAGCGCATTGTTGCTGTCGCACCGCTACTCGCTTGCCGGCAAGGCCACGCCGGCGCCCAGATTCCCCGCCGCAGGCCCTGGGCTGGCTTGCCGTTCTCCTGGGGCTCATCATCGTGCTGCTCTCCCCGGGCTTTGCGATGGCATTCTCCCCCTACCTCGTCATCCAGCGGGACGGCGATGCGCCCTCATTCGTGCCACACAGGTCTTATGTGGCTGAGATGATGGCGGGTGGGGAGACGTCGCCGCTCTTCGGACTGTTGTCGGCGCATACATCACCCGCCGCCGCCCGCGCGTTGCGGCCCCTGCATTCTTCACACGAGGCTTCGCTCTCGTCACAGCCGTGTTAGGGCTGACGTATCTCATTGGTACGCTAGCTCCCTCCCTCCCTTTAGCGCCGGCTGACGCGTTATCCCCAGCCTCGCCGATCTCTGGCTTCACGCCGTGTCCACCATCGCCCTCCTCCCTCCCTCCATCCCCACCATCCCCACCTCCGCCCACGGTCCCAAGCCCGATCGCGACCCACCGCGCGATCAAGCATTTGGACTCGCGCACGACTCCAGCGCGACCCTGCAGCTGCAGGGCCACTACCCTCTTGCGCCCGCCCTAACATACCTCGTCTCATCGACAATGGTGCTCCAGTGGTACTCAGATGGGGTTGGAAGCTATGCGGGATGCGGCGCCCGCGCGCGCAGTCGGCTGTCTCAAGGATAATAACCCCGCCCCCATCCGCAAGCTTACACGGGGCACGGTCATTATGGGGTAGCATGGTGTATATAGAACGCGTTGTTGCACGCACATTCTACCTGATGTTTGCGGGGGCGCAGCCCGATCAAATTGTCATTGTGTCCTGAGACAGGGGATATCTCCTACTCAACAACCATGGGGATTGAAGGCTTTTGGACGGTATGCAAGCCTTTCACTCCGGTGTACCGAACTAATTCTCAAATAGATTGCTGCGCACTCGGCCCAAGTCATGTCGCTCAAAGATCTCAATGCTCGGGAGGGAAATGGCCGCAGTACAAAGGCTATTATTGTCGGAGTAGATGCAAGGTATGTGCTTCGTGCTCACAGAGGCTGAGCTAACATGTCAATAGCTTATGGCTGACCCAATGTCAAGTCGTCTTCCATAAGCCTCGCCACGCTCAAATGGGAAGAAACCCCGAGCTCCGAGCACTCTTCTACAAGCTTGCGTCTCTCAGCGACGCTCAAGTGATCGCCGTATTTGTTTTCGACGGACCACATCGGCCCTCGACTAAACGCAATAAGAAAGTCCTCCGGCACCCCCACTGGCTTGTGGAAGAGTTTACGGAGCTAATCGAGCTGTTCGGTTTTTATTTCTATACGGTAAGTTCTTTTTGTGGAACCGAGCTCTTGTTAAATCAAACGTGTAGGCGCCGGGCGAAGGTGAAGCTGAACTAGCCCACCTCAGCAAGCATGGATTCATCGATGCTGTTCTCACCGACGATGGGAACGCAGCTTTATTTGGTGCACGCAGGATCTTTCGAAAGTCTGTCATCTCCCTTTCATTGTTATTTTGTCGTTGCTCATGTATTTCTTCAGATTGAATAAAAAGAACAAGGATGAAATCACTGTCTACACATCGGAGGCGTTGCAGAATAACCCCGACGTCAGACTGACGAACGGGGGAATATTACTGCTCGCAGTCCTTAACGGTGGGGACTATGATACGGTACATTCTATATAAACAATACCGTTGACATTAGCTCAAGTCATTAACAGGTCGGGCTCGCCAAATGCGGAGCTACCGTTGCTCATGCACTTGCCCGTTGCGGCTTCGGAGATTCTCTGCTGGAAGCTGCTCAGAATATGTCGCAACCGGCCCTCCAGCACTTCTTGGTCGCCTGGCGCCAGGAGCTTCGTGAGGAGCTGAAGACTAACTCCCAAGGACATCTGCGATCCAAGCAACCGAGCCTTGCGAGGACCATTCCCAACAACTTCCCGAATATCACTGCTCTCTCGCTATATAGCTGCCCTACGACTTCATGGTCCGAGGGATTCTTTCCGCCCATTACCGACAGCTGGATTGTCAAGCTACCTTCCCTGCCAGAGCTTGCTCTGTACTGCAAGAGGAAGTTTGGATGGTCGGCAGTGGATATGGTCGATCGCTTCAAGCGTTTGATCTTTCCCGGCATGTTTGCGAAGCGTATTACACTGGTACGTCAATTGACTATCTGGCTTCGCATACTAAATAATCAAATAGCCTTTCGACATCAACACGCAGCTCTACGAGCACGTCGTCCTCGGACGAGTACAGGAAGAACAGCCACCTCTGTCGGCATTTTTGAGCATTGTCTCTTATGACGCAGCTGTGCCGCCGAAATACAAACTGAAGCTGTCTGTTGCTGGACTCACAAACTGGATGATATCACGGCTGGAGGCCCCTGCGTCCGCTGCAGGTCCTGCTTCGGCGACGACAACTCAGTGGTTCTGTGCGCCTGCCGTTGAGCACTAAGTACTTTCCAGCGCTGGTAGCTCGATTCAACGGTGCTTCCGTGAGTATTATCACACAAGTGGGTGCTTTATACTCACTCCATGAACAGATACCTGCCCCCGCTTCAGCCGAAGCAGAGGTTCCTGTAGATGTCTTCGGTATTCTTGATAGTCCCGTTTTGCCAGCTGCGCCGCCGCTGAGGTGGCTGGGTTTGATCGAGCTCAGTGACAGCTAAGAGGAAGGAAGCTCGAAATTAAACATTATTGACCTCACATTGGATTAGAATTACAAGTAGATATGGATAGCGTATTCGGAATAGCGTACAATTTTTAATCTCTTTATTATGTTCTCCAATCAGTTGTCTTGTCGCCCGCCTAACCCCTAATCATACATTTTCCATTTCCATCTACGTTCCTCATGCCCAAGGCTGCGACGGCACCCAAGATGCGCTCAGGCGGCAAGAAAGCTGGCGGAGAGAAGGCTGCAACCGGTACAGCGGATGTCTTGAAGCAAAAGAAAACGGCTCTTCAAGAGGAATTCGGGAAGGCGCAAAACACCAGGGACGCTTACAAGGGATATTTGGCTCGGGGGATTGCAATTGTGAAGGATGTTGTGGCAGAGAGGATGCGGCTCGAGAAGGAGGACCCTGGTGCTCTTCCTGACCGCGATATTATCGACGTGAAGCTCCTAGCAACCGCCCTCCAGGGACCACCAAACAAGCACTCTGTATATGTGTTGAGCCTTTATCTGACACAGAAATGTGTAGAGGAAGGTTTTGGGAAGAGCACCGCCGATGGAATTCACGGCGCATTTGCAAACTACTGGGACAATTTGTGAGTGCATTAAACACCGAATCAGAATCAACTAACTGAGGACTGGTAGGCCGGATTCCGGAGGGAAATATACAGGTCAATACTCATTCGACGAGGAGACTGGAAAGGTTCTCGGGAATCCTGCGCGTGCCGCCGAGATCCAGAGCTTCATGAAGTGCATCAAAAATAAAGCTCGTGCGAAGGGAGCTGCCGCCACTCGACACCATGCCGAGGCAACGACTATTGAGGATATTTGAGCCATGATGCAATGGTCGGGTTCGGAATGCCCGAATGAGAAGCTGGAGAACGCACCAAAGACTCAAGAGGAGCTGGAGCTCATGATCAAGCACGGCCAAACGCGAGCCTTCTTGTCTTCTGGATATACTCTTTGGACTCGGTATATTTTTTCATTCCTGCAATGCCTATTCAACTGATCAATGGTATCGTAGAAATTTCGAGACCTGCCAGATTCAAATGCACGATATCGGAGACAGAACGGGCCCATCTCCATATTACTTGCCGTTTCTGCACGTCTTTCTTGATAATAGGAAGGGATGGCAGCAGAAGCAGGGCTATGACGGCCCTCTCAAGAGTGAGTTTTACTTCTCGCTGCGTCAAAATTTTACTCACCGCTTCGCCCAGGTAATAGCTATGAAATTTATGAGCAAAAAGAGACTCCCGAGATCGACATGTATAACCACGTTCATCGTTGGCTTCGGCTGTATCGCCGTCTTCTCAAGAGGGACTTGGAGGGCACCGACTATCTTTTTCCATATGTCAGCTCCAACGGCATGATTCATCCCAAAAGACCCATGACCCATGATACTGCCCAAGACCTCATCAATGAGTTTGCGGCTGCCGCATTAATCAATAAATTTTTCACCACTCACTGTCTTCGGCGTGGAGGTTCCCAGTACCGATTCATGTTTGCTCCACTGGGGAAGCGTTGGTCGCTGACGATCATCCGATGGTGGGGAGGATGGGCCGAAGGCGAGCATGTAAGTCCTTCCTGATCTTTCACATGATTCCGGACCGACATAATTTTTCAGGTCGATACACTCATGCGCTACCTGTTGGACTCCCTTCAGAGCTATGAATCTGGACACGGAGATGCTCTTTACCCTTTCCGCACAGAGCCCGACAAGAGTTTTATGGGGGAGCATAATTTGCTGCAAGTGGCGACAAAGGCAGAATTAAATTCGCTCGGGCATACAATCTTGACCAGGCTTGATGGCATGACTGCCTTGAACGCCTCCCCTGCCGTGTCCTTACCTTCCATGGACACCATCTCAGCTGTTCTGTCTGCTCTCGGGACGTCAGCATCTTCCCTGTCCTCGGGAGGTAGGCAGACTACGATTGCTGACCTGGGTAAATTTGTGATGAATCACAACTCCGAACGCTTGCCAGCAGTCGCGACTTGTGACGGTTCCCATGATGGCCAGATGACAGCGATGTCGGAAAGTGGTTCGGGTCGTGGCAGTGCTGCCACGGACTGGTCCGACTCGAATATCATCCCTGTTGCTAACACCATCATTCCGAAGCTCAGGAAGAGCAACATGGCGTGGAAGCAGGCCATCGAACAGTGGGATAATGGGGATCCGGCGAACGGCCTGACTACCGCCTTGAAAGATTGGCCCGCTGAATGGCATACCGGTGAGACGATGCGCCTGAAGAACGGGACTTTGTATTCCAACCGCAAGCTCATAGCTGAAGAATACAAGAGGTGAGTAGCTTCTCTACACCGCACATCGTGTAATTTACAGTTCCACAGTGTCGGTCTCGACGACGACACCTTCAAGCAGAGATATCCCGAGCATACAAATGTCACCAAATTACTTGCTGCTATACGCAAACGTAATGGACTTGTCCGACGTTTGTCGGATTAATTCACGGTTGCCAATCTATCATTCCTCCTTATCTGTATCTTCCATATACGATATAGTCCTACAGCCATCTAATCTACGTTACAAACATTCATATTTCTTTAGCATTCCTATACATCTCTTATTTCCACAAGTACCTTGAGTCCTTGTTATACCTTATATATTCCTCTCAAACCATATACATTCATATATTCTTACCTTTTGAGATGTGTTCCGCAACGTTCGTGAAGCGTCAATCCGGAATTCAAACGGGTTTTCTTTGCTTAATACCTATATATTCCAGATATCTTCTTGGTCAGTTAGCTGAGGTAAATATATTTGTTGGTATTGGATGACCACATGCATGTGTAAAAGAGTGCGAGTCGGTAACGCGCCAAGGCCGCTCCCGCTCAAGGGGGCTGGAACCCTAAAGGGGACGTGGCTGTGCCGATCATCCGGCGAACAAAGAGGTGGGGCGGTGTGATAAGATCGTAAATTATAAGAAATAAGTATAACTAAATGGTAGGTAGGAGGAAAGTAGGGATTGGCACGGAGTGAGGCAACAGGAATATGAAATAGTCTAAACAGTATGAACTCACGATGGTTGAGTCCAAAATGACTACATCCATGACAGCGGATCTCTTATACGTCGAAAATGTTCCGCCGTATCTCCCATTGCGGTCCTCATGATTGGCCGTTCTTCACACTGTCGGAGTCCGAGGACTGCTTATGGAGATGTTCAATCACGTTGGCAGGTACCTCTGCATCTGTTTCGTCTTCCTTTGGGGACTTGAATTGGCACTGGCGACTATCCTTGTTCTGAATCGGATCTGCTCATTCTTGTTCTGTATTCATTTGCATGCCGTGTTGTCTTCAACACCACCTGGTCCCACACACGATCTTACTCCAAGGGGCACCAAAGATAAGAAATTTCCTTATTTGGGGGGGGGGGGAGGGGTCCCCACCCAGGCTCGAAAAAAAAGTTGTAAGCCAAAATTTATATAGTGGTTTTAACACCTAGAACACTCTGAAAACAAGTGTGTCAGTGACTTATGAGACTCCGTAGTCATATAGCTTGATGTATGGCATTGTTGCTGCTTGCCACGCCTCTCGACCGATCAAACGAAGTGTGTGGCCGGAATTCCTGCTTTTGCGAACGAGACCGTGCCTCACCACTTTGCATTTGATAACCCCACTGGTGCGCCATCTCTTCGAATCGGAAATCCAGTCGCCACGATTGTTCGATGCGATGGGGAGTGTTTCCTCGCAGTTGGGCAAGTTAACACAATAATCCTGGGCTCGTGTCCCATGTAATCAATTGTCCTTGAACTCTTACCTGACCGGGGCACCAAAATCTCGTATCAGATCTTTCACCTCGCTCCAGTCAATTCCGGCGAGGAGCCCGGGGATAAATACGACTGGAAGTGGTCGCTTGGCTTCAAGTCTTGAACCATTCACAACGTCCCTGACCATTTAGTTCATCCGCTCAACCCCACCGTCTCGAATCAAGTGCCTGGAAAGCCCACCTACCTTTTCTCGAGTGATGTTCTAATCACGGTCGTGGCCAGTATCGATCGCTATCTCGCTCATTACCACGCTATTCCTGAGATCGGCCAATCGGACACATTTCCCTACCGATGCAAAGGTAAGTTACCGCACTGTTCTATTTTTTCTCGCAATCTAAGTTGTTTTGAAGAGAAAGTGTTCATATTGCGTCCCCAACGCTCGAAGGCAATGGGCGTGGCGAATTTGGCCCTCGGTCACCGCAGTCCCCATTTGAATGCACCAAGTGCTATCTGTCCGTCCCAACAAAAAACCAATTATCAGCGTGTTTTGGAGCATAACGGAGCCCACATTCTCTTCGACGAATCGCTCAAGCCTGCGGACCAACCTTGCGGACTATGCCTACGCCCCTTTCCCATGTGCACTTTTCTCTTTCAAAAGTGTTCTGGTACGGCGGCTGCTCGCCAGATTGATTGGAAAATCTCTACTTGTCTCAACCCGCTCAACTTCCAAATGTCCGCGGCGATGAAGTCCTCGGAGAAGAGTCCGTGCAGTAATCATCTCATCGAGTGCCCATTGCAATGTGGGGTTGTTCTGTGGACGTACAACCTCACTGCGCATTACAACTCCTATCATGCTCTGAAGTCCCTCTCAAATATTCCTGCCGTCTACCCAACGTCTCCGGCACCTTCACCAATCGGCAACAGTCCAGATGCGGTGGCAGTAAACTCACCAGCTACATCAACTCCGGAGCTTTCAGCCCTGCGTCCCAGGACCAAAAAGAAAGCTGCCAAGGTCGAATGCATTTGCGGGAAAGAAGTTACGAATGACCAGCGCGAGTCGGATGCATTCAAGTGCATTCGGACCGGGTGCGAGACGATTTGGGTACGTGGCTTGTTCTGATTTCGACCTTTACTGACAGTCCTCTAGTTCCATATAGGCTGTGCAGCTGCAGAGGAGTGGCGTCGGAACGGGGTTTGCAACTCGTGTGAGAAAACCAAAAAGAGAGGCGTTAGACACAGGTTTAAGTTATGTGTCTCATCTCAAAAGGGAAACATACCTTGAGAAAAATGAGAGAGGTGTAGAATGATGTTAAGAACCCCGGAATATTTTTTGGAAGGAATCCGTCAAGCGGTGGCAACACACGGGGCTTTCCAAGTCAGATCGCTACTTGCCGGTTGGGTGGGAAAGCTCGGATCACGTCCTAAAATGGGAATTCCCTTTTCTGGGGGGGGGAGGGGTCCCGGATTTCGCTGAAAAAAAAACTTCGAGGTGTAGTGTGAATCTCGCGGATTTTTTCCCCCTTGTCTTACTCGCGGCATCCTGTTCGCCAATGCCATCTCCACCCGCATATTTGTTTCACTGACAATTCAACGTCCGCCTGTCCGGTTATGTACCTTCGATTCCGCTCCCACCAACTATGTATTTGTACAACACATCATTTCCTTCTGCACTCTCAAACACTCTCATTTTCGATCTCCCCCGCCATTTTCTCGCCGTTAAAGTCCCTGGCTTCGTTCCTCCCTTTTGGAACATTTGTACTTCCCTCTTTGTTTTTTGCTTGCTGTCCCCGCGCACCTGCACGTACCATGCATCGCACCCCGCCGCCTGCATCCATCGGCCGCCCTTCTGAAGACGAGCGATGTCGTGGACGCACGCACATAGTGATGTTCTGGTTTGGTTTGGTTTTCAAACCATGGTTTTGGTTTCAGAAACCTCAAACCAAAACCAAAACCATGGAATCTGGTTTGGTTTGGTTTGGTTTTGGTTTAAACCATGGTTTCGTGCAGATCAATTATGAACATTGGACCTTGGATGCAGTTGAGAGCATCATAAATATTAGATGAATTTAGAGTCCATCTCGTAATCTGGGTCGTGATTATCCGCCCCACCAGCCCAAACACTGTCCCATCCTGAGCCACACCCGACTCGAACCACTTCTCACTACCACTGTCCTCGTCTTGAAGATCATCTGTGCCATTACTGTCCACAAGCACAGATTCACGGGAAATTAAATCCCCCTTTATCATACACTTCGGCACTTGTAATGCCTCGACAATGTCAGAATTCAGCTGATTACGACGCTTGCTGATGGTGATGCCTGCATAAGAAAAAGCCTGCTCACTGGACACCGAAGAAGACATGATGGCCATATTGGGCCTGATAACGGCTGATAAGGGCCCTTACGACATGGATAGCTACTCCAAATCAAGTAATTTTTCATGTGGTCTCTTCATCAATATGACTTGGGTGAAAACCTTCTCCTTCCACATCACTCTTTTTTATTTGTTTAACATGCAGAACACCTACTGGCTGATTTCCTGAGGCTGCCCACATCAAAACTCGCGAAAATCAGCTCGTTTGGGGCCTATACAAGGCAATTTCCAACGGCGGAGGGGTCGGTTGAGCCTCGAAAACAAACTTTTGTATGTGATATCATTTTTTCTATACTAAGTATAACCAGAAGGAAAAATAGAAATACCATGAGTTTACCGTGGATTAATGTCTGTCTACCCTGCAGGTAGTACTACACCGCCGTGTGGTGTTGTGAGGTCGCCGTTCCGAGTATGCCATCAGATTGATCAGAGCGGAGAAATTCGAGTCCACATCAGCCGAACACCGCAAAATGTTATTTTGAGGACTCATAGAAAGAAAGAAAAACCGCGTCAAACCATGGTTTTGGTTTGCTGGTTTGAAACCAAACCAAGCACATCACTACACGCACACCTGCCCCTTTGTCATCGATCCTCCGCCCTTCCGCCTTCTGCGCCGTCCATCCAACCGCCACTGCGCGCGCTCGCAACGCCCCCATACCATCGATCCCCCGCCTCTCTGCGCTGTTCATTCTGCTACTACGCCGCTTGCTGACTCGCGCGAGGTGACGTGCCAATACCGCCTCTTTCTCTCGTCAGATCGTCGCAGCGCCGTCGCAGCGCTCCCGCTCATCGACGTCTCTCGGATTCATCCTCGCAGAGTCGGGTACCCATGAATTGGTACCGAGCACATTACATGGCGAACCATCAACGGAGCATGCATCGGCGAGTACACCCAGGCTAGTGAAAGTTGCGTATGTGCACGTTGATGCCTCCAACTGTTGCGGAACTGCGAGCAGGCGAAACGGAGCTTGTTGCGCTCGGAAAAGGACGTCGACCAGGTGCGCATTTGCTTTTCTTGATCGCTTGTACGCAGTACGCTGACTCTGGCCACTGACAGCTCAGTATCTTGGCGTCGAGCACCGCTGATGAGCCTTGCTCTCCGCTGAATCCGTATTCGGTTATATTCGGAGTTTCAGCAATATTGACATTTGGTACCTTTCCTGCCCATCATCACCACTGCCGCCATTCAGTTTATTGTTTTACTACGATAGCTCTTATTGTCTTTACCTGTTTTTGTATTTCCCAGGTACAGCCCCCTACTATAAAAACCTGTACCCTTAACACAAACCACAGATTTGGGCTGCCGGCCCCCCTTGTTGCTGAGCTCCAGGACTGTTGGACCAACTTGCACATTTATCCTTCCTTCCGTATTCAGCCGGTTGGTCGGTTCGTCACCGCATCGCCGCGCATCCGCTACGCTCGTCTGCGCACGAGGAACACTTATAGACGGCGGTGCATACATATGGTGGCAGTCAGGCACCGCTCTCGACTGTCGTGCATTGATTCAACATCCACCGCAGCTATATCTTATCTATCTCGGCGGACACTTGCGTTCTCTGTCCCGCTCGCATAACACCGACGGCGACGCGGGTCGTGGATACTAAGGCCACTACCATGTCTCCCCTCACTTCCACTCTCGACATCCCCCAGTGGCGGCATTCGGAGCCGAGCGCACTGAGAAGTACCCACGCCAGCGCACACATGAGACTCAGACTAGCAGCAACTCCACCTTACTAACCTCATCCGCTTCGACGCACGCATCAGGCAAGCTCCGCCTGCCCCTGCCCGCAGAGCACTAGTGCAACTAGATGTATCCGTGTCAGCTAGCTTCGTGCGCAGGCACACATGTGGGCAAATTTTGCCCGTATGAGCCCCCATCCCGCATCCCACCCCGCTTCACCGTGCCCCTCTGTGGCATGAAGA
Source organism: Mycena albidolilacea (assembly GCA_029282495.1). Taxonomy (NCBI): domain Eukaryota; kingdom Fungi; phylum Basidiomycota; class Agaricomycetes; order Agaricales; family Mycenaceae; genus Mycena; species Mycena albidolilacea. Next base: position 807,200 of record JARIHO010000047.1, on the reverse strand, counting down.
TGGCGCCGCTGCTGCCGCTCGCCCATCTGATGCAGAGGGTCCGCATCTGTGACGGAGAGCTGTCGGATATGTATGTAGCGTCAACTAGATAACCGAAGGCTAGTTCCGGCACACGAGAATGTTCGGGCTGGGCGGCCAAACCAGAAGTGAGTGATGTAGTACTTCGATTGACCGGGGGATAACTACGGACATCAGTGGGTTATATACTGGGGGTTACAGGTGAAGGAAAGGGGAAGGAATCAAGGAGTGTGATGGTATCGTGGCGACAACAGTCGCGTCCAGTCCAAAAAGGGAGTGTAGTTGATTGCGGGTAGATCTCACCGTTACAGCCGAGTATATACGATCTTAATGGGAGTGGGACTCGCGCATTCTAGTCTCTATGACAGATACTCTATATTGATGATGAACAAGTAAGTATCAATATAGATTTTCTCCCTGATGCGGAATTTATTGGGACTTTCAACAGGACTTGTAGAGGCCTTGCCTGGTGCTACTTTGATGCACTCAAAGTTCAGAGAATATGTCCTGGGTTCACCGCAATTTTTCCATTTTTCGGAGCCATCAGCCATCTGACTCCTGCATCGCAAACAGGCTAATGTAGAATGCAATTTGAGGATGCATCGTGACAACCAAGCGAAAAGCCATTCTTTAACATGGCCGTGTGTATATAGCACTCAGACTTCAGTATTTGTACTGAGATGGTGAAGTACACCTATAGCTGGTCAGGATCACAAAAAACTGGAAGTGAAAGAGACGCGCGCCGTCCTACCCCATTCCACGTGGGTAATCCTTTTTCTTCTGTTCATCAATGAAATCCCGCACTCTTCTGTGATCCATAAACGCAGGAGCGATTGCCGCTACTTGCTCTCCGTCGTAGATGAGCGAGGTCGACAATGCTGGACAATATGTGAGCAATCAGATTCAACAAGGTTAATCAACTAACCATTGAGCAAGCCTTGTACCATTGAGCCCACAACACCGGTTGCTTCGGCTGCCTTGCTTAGAGTGCGTCTATCATTGGCGCTGGGTTTGGTTTTGGGGTGCGCCGGGTGGTTGTGGGGATTACGCGGGACAACAAGTGCTTTTTGACTCGCGTGGTTTGATCTGTCAACAGGGACGAAGATGATCATCTCAGTTGGATATTTGCGCTTGACAATTCGAGCCGACTTGATTTGCCCGTTCAGGATATATGGCTGTATGCTGCAAATTGAACATATCAGTTAATATCCAGGAGAGATGTCATCCGCACTCACGGCAATGGTTCAAGCCCTGCGTGGACAGTTAGAGGGCACGTTTCATTCACAGTCAATGGGGAGCCAGGCAGGTGACCATTGTTCTGCATAACAAATTGCAATGTATTCAAATCCATGTTGGCAGGAATGGGGAGGTAATGATGGTTGAACCGCTCCGCTGGAATCCATTTGGTACAGCCAATGAAAGGTGGCTTTAAATACAGGACTCCCTGGGTCCCATTGGATGAGTAATTCTGTAAACATGAAAGCGAACTTATGTTCAAGTATTCTTTGATAACAGGAGCCCAATCACACTCAACTTTGCATTGCGATTGCACGATTTGCATGTAGAATCTTGCACAAAATCATAAGATCAAAGTTAAGATAGAATTACACTATGTTGTGCTCACCGTGCTATTCTACATGGATCAGATGCCGCCTCGCGTTCGTTGGCATCCAGTCCAAGCCTCTAGAGCGCTCGCATTGCTTCTTCATCTGGCTCGTAGCGTTGACAGTCCGACAAGAGAGTCGGTTTACTGAATTCGCAGGTGGAGATTCCGTTGCACTTGAAGGGGCAGCGTCGGCAACGAATGGTCTTAGTCAAATCAGGCATGAAGCCGGCGGTGTTCGCATCGCCTTTGGCATGACCACTGGATCCGCCCCATGAATCCTGGTCCTGCAATTCGCACAGTTGAGCCCCTATGCAAAGTAGATGGACAATTCCTTACCTCTGCTCGTATGAACGCGTCGATTGCTACCGTCCGATGTCCAACTTTCAATAGTTCTCGAGAATCTGAAAGATCAACTAAATATGCGGTAGGAACTCGGGAAACGGTCCACGTCGCCGGAATGATAGAAATCGGAACAATCTTGTCGACGGCTTGTTCACGAGTTAGTTCAATCCCTGCACCTGCCTTCTGTTTGAAAACTGTCCATATACGCCTGGAAAGCAAGAAGATTGATCCAAGAATCGCTGTTATCCAGGCTGAAGAACGGATGGCTGAGGTAGCTTTCACTGATCATCTTCATCGTGGTGTTAGTGTAAGTTTGTGGGCAGATGTGCCAAAAGTTCAATTGCAACATACATGGATGCGATACAATCGGACTTGCGTGGCTGTAGCTTTATCGGGATCCCAAAATCCGACAGATATGTCACATCATAATGCTCGAGATAGAGCTGATAGCGATCCAGTCAGTTGCATTTTCAACCGAGAAAAAGGAATCGTGAGCTGGATCTCCAAGAGCTGGTGGAAATGCCTATGGAACCGTCATTGGCTGAAGGATACACAAACAAAGGAAATACTGACGAACTCCCTGCAGGCCTTGATTTCTCCATGCGGAATATCCATAGCAGCTTTGAACATTGTAGCCTGGAATCGGACTTTGGGGGAACCAAGTGTATTTTGTTGTAGATTCATTTGAGTATTTATACGGTGAGGCAGGGAGGTCTAAAAAAGGTAAAGCTGAAACCAAGGATGACATGTACCGTTCTATGAGTGTTTGCAGCCGCCCAGACTACACAGATAGGAAGGGGAAGTCAAGCATGGGGATCAAAAGCAAGCAAAGCAGGTCGAGTACAATAAACTGAGTAAGAAATTGGTTGTTGACTGGCACAGGGGGTGCCGCGGAGGCTCGGGGACCTGGTTGGCATGGGAAGAGGCGACTCGAATGCAAAAAACAAGCAAGAAATCTGTGACGGCGTCGGGTTCATGGCGGTGTGGTGCAGGGCTGCAAGGTGAGATGTAAAAGTTGACACCCTTGAAATTTGCCACACTGCCTCCAGGCCCTGTGATGTCTCAGAGACCTCGGGTGGCTTGGAGCAGGGAAGGATGAGGAATGAATGAAGTGGTTGAGGCGATGTCGCGCATGCTAGTGCGCTAAGCCCATAAGCGCCCGCCGCATCAACGAAAACGAAAACGCGGCAAATTCCGCTAATTAAACACGGACCCCGCTCCGATTCATGGTCCGTCCGGATCTTCCGGTACTCACATCGCCTCGCGCCACATATTGCCCCTCAATATACACTTCATTTTGCTTTATCAACCTCAACCTCGCCGCTTTTCATTTCTTCCATGGCGTCCATGTGACAATTGAACAGGCCGATAGTCCGATTACGATTTCGGCAACAAAGGCTCGACAGACGGCAGACAGTCCGGCAGAACATCCATTGATGGGGGATCAGTCCCACTACTAATCCAATTGCGATCAGTCGCACCAGGATGTGCACTCAGTCGCACTAATCTGGACGAGTCGCACTCGGTTAGTATGGGAGTGGGACTGAGCAAGTCCTACTCCCACTAAAATCATTGTTACTCGATAGTTCCGGGAGAGATAACAACTTTAGTGGGAGTGGGACTCGGCTAATGCTGTGAATGCTCCGAGTCCCACTAAAATCAAGTTAGCCGACGTTAGCCGAGCGTTCGGGAGTGGACTCAGACATTCCGACAGGATTCGGCGATCAACTCATCACTTCCTCTTTCGATCCGAGAAACTCGGATTAAGCTGTGCCGTTTCACCCGACATGTTAAAAAATAGGGTAAAGCCCCATGCAGTGGGCCTCCGCGGCTAGCGGAAGCTCCACGCAGTGGGCCTTAGTGAGCGCCAAGGGGGGTCCGCGGGGGTCTCCCCCGCGCTAGATCCAGTTCAATACTCAGATCAACTGAAAAAAGTGGGTAATTTCGATATACACTGCATTCCGCCTCCTGGTACAAGACGCCGTTTCGAGAGGCCTAGCCAGCGCCTAGCCGGAGGCGGTGTCTAGCCACATCTAGCCGGCTAGTCACATCAATGACCAGGCGTGACGAGGCGCCTAGACGCACCTCCACATCGAAGACGTAAGCTAGCTCGGGTAGACGGAGAACGTGCCGAGGTATGTGCAGCTGCCTAGACGACTGACATCTAGGAAGCCGTTGCGGCCATCGGTGCGCCTCGCCAAGGCTGTGTGTAGCTAAGCGAGAAAGCGATGTTCGAGATCCGTGATGCCGGCTACACAAAACTCGCGGCACCTCGGCAACGGTTCCATGCGCCTCGACATCTCACGCTCTAGCCGAGGGCGGAACGCAGTGATAACTGTGGCTGTATTCACTTAAATATGCCGTCAGGCCAAAGGAGGGGGGTCTGGGGGGAACAATGTTCCCCCCGGCAATAAATACGACTGAAAACCACTCTACAGAACTCACTACACTCCACTCCGGCTCTCAGGTGCCGCTAAATGATGGGCTGATGGGAGCTGATGAGATGTGATCAGCAATGGGACTCGCTTACTGAATAAGGAAATCAGGCGAGTACCACTCCCGCTAAAGTTGTATATACTCTAGTTCCGGCGGGGAGCTATGTCGACTACAACTGCTATATATTTGCCTGCCAAACTATACGAACTACGACGGCTATCGACGGCTACATAATTAGCGGGCGAACTATGACCCGAAGAGTTTTTCCTGATGGAAAGTACTTCTCAAGAAGATCGGTCTGTCCGGCTATCCATACCCAGAGTCAGGTGTAGTGATACTTCCATCACTGGTGCCTTGATGGTGCCTATCGAGGTGCCATACGGGTGCCTTTCCGGCAGTGTTCTATGATGGGTAAATTTCAGCCTGCATAAGTTCTGATGTCATACATAGTAAACTGGCTGTTCCAATTGTGGGACCGTGTCGGTATAAATATCCTCCTCCTCCTCCTCAGCCTGAGGTGCCGAGGGTTTTGTCCCCGGTGTCATGGCAGGGTAGCTACAAGGATTTTCGCCATTTCTTCCCACATTCCAAAACTGACACAGCTGAATTTTACTCCGTGGACATGACCAACTCCGAGAAGGAACCTGGACGTACTCGTGACAGGCAGAGGGTATTTGTTCCCTCATTGGGTGTGTGAGTCGCGGGCATAAGTAGTTCATCGGGTGTCCGACGGTTTGGCTTGATCTGGCACCGCATAGAAGTACCGGGGGCAGATATATAATGGGACGGAGATTCCGCCTCACCAGAAACTTTCCCACCTACATCCATGCCCCGCAACTCTCCTGCTACAGTTGACAGGATTCTTAACTACACTGCAATAGCGGCAAACGCCTTGCAGGATGTTGTGACTGCATCTCAGATACCTTTCCTCAGCAGGGTTTGCACACTCACTTTGACGATCATCCCTATGGTGCAGGTATGCAGTTAGGCTATATTTCCGTGTCCTGCTGGTCAATTAAATGGGTCTGCAGAGTGTTAGATTCCAGAGGGAACAATGCCTTCATATTGTGCAGGAGATTCACCACTCACTCTGTGCACTCATGAGCCTGTCGGTTCACTCGGATGACATTCAGGCACCGAAGATGCTTAACCTCATTGCGCAATATGCTGAGTGAGTCTTGTCGATTTCTGAGTTTGTCAGTCACCTTCATTTTGTCGGTCACAGCACTCTCCAGAAATTGGATTCATGTCTGAGATCCCAGCGAGAGCTTGGAACAATCAAGCGCCTTTTCAAGCAAGGAGAAATCACTACTCAATTAAATACTTGTGAGGCGGAATTAAAGGCCTTGTTGGGCATTTTTACTGTCAGTCATTCATGCCCGCCCAAGCAGCAAAATTTAATCTAGGCTTCGAAAGGCAAAAACAGGAGTCGGACTCGCTACCACTATTGTTGAGTTTGACATTGACACAGAGACACGCCATCAAGAGCTGCTTGAAATGATTTCATTCCAGAGTAGCTCATTTGACACCGTGTCTTCGGTGAGCATGTTCTATAAATATTCCACTGTCTGACATGACTACTCAGATTGGACGAAGTTCCTTAAATGCCAGGTGAAAATCCTTTTGCAACCAGAAAATATTTTGCGTATTCATTTTCTGCGACAGCTCTGTCTCGTTCTCCAGTCTCCCTGCCACACCAAAAATCTTCTACGGCCGGGAGGTTGAGCTCAAAGATCTGGTTGATAGCCTTCTCGTGGATCCCGCTCGGATCGCAATATTGGGCCCAGGTGGGATGGGAAAGACGACCTTGGCTATGATGGCCCTTCGCGACCCCAAAGTTGCCAAAAAATACGCAACTTGTCACTTCATCCCTTGCGACTCTGCCCACACAAGTGATTCTCTTGTTGCAATAATCGCTTCGAATCTTGGCTTCAAGGGCTCCCGCGGATTGGCAGGAGCCATTGTTTACCACTTATCTTCAGCACCTCACTGTCTAGTGATTTTGGACAACTTTGAGACACCCTGGGAACCAGTGGAAGGTCGGGCGAAAGTAGAGGAATTTATTTCGTTGCTAGCTGATATCCCGCATGTGGCGCTGATGGTATGATCCCTGCATACCGCGATACCCCCACTGACTTTCTATGCTCAGATCACCATGCGTGGTGCAGAGAGACCTGGAAAAGTCAAATGGACTCGTCCATTTCTGCGTCCCCTAAAGCCCTTGAGTTCAATTGCGGCCCGTCAAACTTTTATCGACATTGCGGACGAAGTGCATGATGAGTCGGAGCTCGACCAACTTTTGGGCATCACAGAGAATATTCCTCTAGCAGTTCAGCTTGTTGCCACAGTTGCGGCTGTGGAGGGCTGTCGGGCGACCCTGGAACGTTGGAAACTCGAAAGAACCAGCCTTCTATCTGTAGGTCACGATAGACAGTCAAATTTGGAGATTTCCATCATGCTCTCTCTGACGAGTCCACGCTTGGAATCTTCGCCTCACGCGGTGGAACTCCTCAGTCTGATGTCCCTCCTATCAGACGGCATTTCTGACCTTGACTTGATTCAAAGCAATATACCTATCCCGGATATTCCCAATTGCAAAACAACATTGATCCGCACTTCACTCGCATATGTTGACCATGCTGGACGATTCAAAGTGTTGGCACCAATCCGAGACTACATACAGACAGCTCAAACACCCACCCTGCGATTGGTGCGACCCTTGCGAAAGCATCTCCTTGATCTTCTTAAACTCTACATGACCCAATGGAATGCCTCATTTATTGTCGACTTGGTTCCCCGCCTTGTCTCAAATCTTGGAAATCTCCACAATATACTGTTGCTGGGCTTGAAATCTGACAATGCTGACCTCAAGGATTCCATCCAAGGAATAATTATGGTCAACAGGCTGAATTTGCAGATGAATCGGGGTTTCACCCCACTGATGCTGTGCCTGCCAGAAATACTATCTTTAATGGATGACCATAAGCTTCATGCACAGTTTATCACCGGTTTATTGGAGGCTAGACACTTATATGTGTTGCCCAATCTGGAAATGGCCATAGACAAGGTTATGGAATATTTTTGCTTAATTCAAGACTATGATGAGGAAGGTGAGTACATATACTTCACATCTCCACAACCATTGAAGTGTATGCCTGCAGTTATACTCTTGACTATGATCGCCGGATATTACAACGAGTGTATCGGTGATGTCAAAAAGGGAGAGGACTTCTATTGGCGTGCTCTCTCTGTGGCATCGCGATGCAATTCTGATACAGTCAAAGCCAAACCACTGGCAGGTCTGGCTCTGATGGAATATGATCGCGGTAATTATTCCAGAGCTCTACAGATGGCTCAGGAAGTATACCGAATTGCTCGTACATCTGGGAACACCAGAGACGAGTTAAATGGAATACGAGTGCAGGCTGCATGTTATTCATGGATGGGAGACTTCAACCACTGCATGAAGGTCTTGGATGAAGGGAAGGAGCTGGTTGTCCAGGCAGGTCTGCAAGGCGGACAGATGCAAACTATGCTAATGAGCATTGAGGCCTTTGTGTACGAGCTAAAGACCGATTACTCTCACGCGCGGCATATCCAAGAGGCCATCTTGCACCAAACCTCTGCTGTTCTCTGCCCTGTGGATCATGCATATGCCCTCGCCAACATTTCATTTCTCCAAATTGTGACTGGTGACAGCGCAGACGTTGTGTCCCGCAACCTCGATGCCGCAATCATGGCGTTCCGGACTGGAAACAATCCACATGGCATCGTTAATTGTGAGCTCTACCGAGCGGACCTGCGGCTTCGTGAGGGCGACACTACGGGGGCCAAAGTTGAGTATCTACGGCTATTTGCTTCTTTACGCGACAATCAGATTGCGTGCTTGTGCCTGGCAAAGCTGGCTGACCCGACAAATACCGTACATACTGATACAGTTGAATGCAGGCGATGGGCCGTCGTTTTCCTCGCATATGCTTTACGCCCACTGGTGCGGAGTCGTCTGACAGTACACCAGGCATTGCGGTGTCTCGGAGATGTGTTCGTGGGCCAAGACACAGACAATACAGGGCTGAACATTTTGAGGGTTGCACTGGATGGATTCACCCAGATGGATGTGCATCAGAGCAGAGCCGAATGCATGCGCACCATGGGGGACGTGTATGTGCAGCGCGGAGACCTTGACAGGTCCAGAGAAATGTGGAAAGACGCACGCCAGCTTTTCGAGCGTGCGGAACAGATGAAGGAAGTCGCAGCGATTGATGAAAAGCTTCAGACGCTAGACATAGCACAGAATTTGCAGGGTGTCTTCAAAACACAGTTGCTGACTCTCCACGTCACTGGGCGAGAAGTCTGGCGCACATAGCGAAAAAGGGAAACCTGTTTTGATCCCAGCCCTGTAGCTAGCTCAAATTTTATGAATTTCAGACTCGGAGACCAGGTACTTAGTGTAGATATAAGTTATGCACCGGAGTTGGACTGAAAGAGTTATCATAACATGAAGGATGATCTCTTTGCTATGGTTGTATTTAGTCAGGACAAGAAGAGGACGAGAATAAGGTATGTCTGGGGACGCAGTAGATATCCATTGCCTGCACTGGCACATCGAGGTCAGAGGATCGGAAATATTGATGAATCAGGCAACACCAAAATCACCAGATTCGCAGCCTTGCTGATTTTTTTTACGTTTCCGCGTCAATTTGTTGCATTCGGGGGTTAGGGGCAGGCGGGAGGGGTGCAGGCACAGTGAGGCACAGTCTGGTGACAAGCATCGACCCCAACATACCCCAGCTGTCGACGGACGTCGGCAGATTGTCAAACAATGTTGGGCCAACTTTGTCGACCTCTGCCGACGTCAGGTGGTCGGCCTAGCTCGGCCCATGTCGGCATGGTCTGCCCACATTAGTGCTCCAACACTTTCCGTTTCTAAACGTTTTACAAAGTTAAAACTGTTTTTGTTCCAGTTTAGTTTGGGGACCGCAGGAAACAGTTTGCACACAATAAACACACAGGGAAACAGTTGAATTTACAGCCTTTTGCAGAACTTAGGGCGCGGGCTGTTTTTTTAAAAAAAAAAGAATTTTGCATCGGATGGCTCTCCTGAGATGAATTCTCCACCTTTTTCCCTGGGATCATGCTCATTATGTTGGCATTGAAATTCCGGAGGGCATGGCCTCCTCGGATTTTCTGATGGCCAATCAAATTGCTTGATTGGGAAAATATCCATGTTTTGAGCAGGACGGCTGTAACATTAGCTATTATTGTTCAATTGGCCTAATTTTTTTATACAATGGACTTACAGGTGTACTAGAGGGCATCAAATACCGGTATTTCCAATACGACCCAGACATCAGATGCAGTCTATATTACAACCACACTGAGTTTTCTTTTCAAAATCTTGAGCCAAATACAAGTCATATAAAAAATGCCAGTATTTGGTGCCTTCTGGTACACCTGTGAGTTCATTGTATAAGAATATTAGCCCAATTAAACAATAATAGCTAATGTTACAGCCATCCTGCTCAGAACACGGATATTTTCCCAATTAAGCAATTTGATTGGCCATCAGAAAATCCGAGGAGGCCATGCCCTCCGGAATTTCAATGCCAACATAATGACCATAATCCCAGGGAAAATGGTGAAGAATTCATCCCAGGAGAGCCATCCGATGCAAATTAATTATTTTTTTTAAAAACAGCCCGCCTAAGTTCCGCAAAAGGCTGTAATGTTGAATTTTTTTTGTTGGAAGGCAATTTTTTGAGGTGCATTCGCAGGTGGAAAGGTGAATGATTGGCACTGAAACCAATGACAATCCCTCTAGAATGATATAAATCAAACCCTGATGTGCACTAAATCAAGGTAGAATTGGCCAAAAATTCCCCTTCCAGCAATTTTCCTAGGACAATTACCGCATTTGGGTGTGGCTGTGCTCGGCTAATAGGATAGGGAGCATCTGGCTAGCCTTATTTAAGTCACTTTTTTTTTTGACTTGGTACAGCAGATTTCTTAGGTGGGTTCCTCCTGCCTTGAGCACAAGCCTTTGACATTTATTGATTTCCACCTACTTGACTCATCAAATTACTTACTGGAAAAAATACCGTATGTAAGCATTTTTAACAGTTTTTTAAACATTTGTTTCTGTTTCTGTTTAGTTTGTGCTTGGCCACACACACAAACAAAACAGTTGGAGCCTTAGCCCACATGGTTGCAGAATGCAGTGAGAGTGATGGTGTTAAAGATAGCTGTCTGTTCCCAGCTACCGCAAGACGTTCCCGAACCAAAAAGAATGTTGTTTGTCGTCCGTAGTACAAACCCAGTACAAAGTAGTGTTAAACAAGTGAAGAAAAGCCACGTCACCCTCCCGCGAGGCTTTATACCACCCCACTTACATCTCCGATACCCCCGGATGTCCAGCACCGTGATCCGCGCATATCCTTGCGCCTCGCAGTGCGCACCCAAATACCGCCAAACTCTAACAAATGGGACTGCTGGTCAGTGGCACTCACATAAATTTGTGCTGGGATCCTGATTTGGGCTTCTTTGAATTCTGTACGACACTCTATTTTAAGATCGTGGAGTCCCAGCACAATGGACACGTGTAACTGTGCTTCCCATGCATGGGATGAAGGTAAGAGTGCATAGATTCATGTTGTCAGCACTGAAACAAGGGATGATATTATACCATTTTCGACCAGACAACATATGCCGGTGCTTCACTTTGGCAACAAAGAGCAAAAAAAATCATGCATGTGGAATGTATTGTAACATACCAAGATTGGGGATGTTATGACCGTGCATCTCCGGATCGGATTCTGACATCTGATTCCGTCCTTCTGTCACATTTCTGTCCATCCGTCATCTTTCCGTCCTCGGATCCGATTCCCTCTGTCCTTCTGGACACGACTCGCACTTCCAGTTTGTGTCTGTCCAACTCGCTGATGCATCTGGCTCGCTGTTGACACACACATTCAGTGATTGATGTGCCCAGGACCTATATAAGAAACACAAAGAAACAACTACTTGACTCAAGATTGGCGTAGAAACAGTGCACAGACTGTAGAAACAACCAATACCCAAATCAAACAGCTATAACCACACATTTCCAAAGACCCGGACGAGTTACAGTCCCTAATACAGGGCCCTGTAAGGGTTGTAGGGAGAAGTTTCATAATCTCTAGTTGAGATGAAGAGCAAGGTGCGAGCAGAACTCGTTTCTAGACATGTGGAAACATAGTTTTCAAGAATGATATCTATTTATAGCTTCGCAGCATTAGGTTTATAGACCACTAGGTAGTCTGGCAACAAGTTTTAACGTCCCGTAGACTGTAGTAAGGCTTCGTTTCTAAAGCTGAGACACGTGACACGGAGTTTAAAGTCGGATAGACTGCACGGAGTTTAAAGTCAGATAGACTCGGAGTTTATAGTATAGACTCTAACAGAAACCTCACAACACATTATCTCCAATGATTCCCAATTGCTTAACATAATCCAGACACAAGCTCCAAGTGTGTTTCCAGAATTATATTCAGAAACAAAATAAGATTTCGACTAATAATGCAACTCTATGAGAGTGCGTCCACCGAGGATCCCAGATCAACCCAATCGCAAGTGTATAGCCTACTAGTTCGGGGGAAGATGCTGTGTCCACCGTCAAAACACCCCTGGCTACTTATACAAATGCCCAGATCACAATTACAAACCCAAAACACAATCCCAGTGAGTCAAATGTCCGTTTATCCGTCTCTTTAACCGTGTTTCCGTCAGTTGTCCTTCTGAGCGTAGCCTCCCATTGGTTCCCAGGTGCGAGCATGCCATGTTTCTGTGCCAATTACGAGGCAGAGACCTGTCAGCATCACCCCTGTATTATTCAGAGGGTGTGTAGATCACCGATGGATCGGCGCAGGACTTGCTCGACAAGTCTCTGACTCCAACTCAACTCTCCCCTAGGTTTCCACTGCAGAACCTAATACTCCTTTGTAGGTCTTGGGAGATACCCATTTCTGGTATATTTCCCAGAAAGGGTTCTTGAGAAAGAACCCTCGAACATTTTTGGAGTTGTGATCCGGATCCTCAAATAGCCGATAACCTGTTTCAGTATACCTGCCTTCAATGGAAACCAGAAACTCTAACACCCGACACCCACTTGTGACTCAATGCAACCTAATAGATGTCTCAACACAACACAACACATTGCCCAACTCCAGTTCCTTTGGTCCGTTTCCATGTTTAAGTGATTTGTGGAAATAGTCAAACGAAGTTCCTTGACTTGTTATCTGGCTGCACGTTCCCCTACAGTTTTCAGGGTGAGACTTGCCAGTGGGCATTCTAATTCCTTAGAGCGTCCACCCGTTTCTCTGTGGTCCACCTGACAGCTACCAGGAACCAGTACTGTCCTGTAGAAACGACAGCTTCAGTAATAAGTCTGATCAGAAACACACAAAATAGTGTGTAGCTAACCATGGCCCATTTACTGGCTTATCATCAGGGTTTTCATGCAATGAAGATTTACTGAGTGTTTCCCCAATACTAAAATGGGCAAGGAGGGGCGATCTCAGGCCATTTTACTCATTTCTGTTGTGTTTGCGGACTTACATATGATTTTGGGGTTTGTATAAGTAGTCAAGACATTTGTTAACACTTGCAATTTGGGCTACTTCTGGGGTTGGCGTAGTGTGTATTGTTGTTGGACTTTAACATTGGGAAACCTTTCTGGTGGAATAAGGAATTGGTTATTGGAAACATCTTAGACGTGATTGAGGCTACCTAATGTCTGGAAATCGAATCGTTTATTGTCATCATCATCGTTCATCATCATCGTCATCGCTCATCGTTCATCAACATCGTTCATCGTTCATCGTTCATCGCACATTGTCTCAGATTATCTGGGAATAAGCTTTGGGAGCTTGTATTATCGACATAATCTATTGTCAACCTCTTTGAGGTCTCCTGCATGTCTTCGGACCTCACCACTACCACCAAACGCACCACACTTGCTTGTCTCACAGCTGCGAAGCTATTAAACATCTATTTCCATTGCTTGATTATCGCTGAAAGGTTCGTAGTTGGTATGTCCGTGAAATCTTTATCCAACGATTTCAACTAAACAACCAAAACTTCGAGGCCTGGTGTGTGTGTTCGGGGGTTCACGTGGCAGGAAACCACAAATGCGAATTCGGATTAAAAGGTACGTGTATGTGTGTGTCGTCTGGAAACCCAAGCTAAATTCTTCTTCATCTAAACCCTAAACAACCAATTCCAACCCAAAACCCAATTCTGTTCTGTTATGATTCCCGTAAGTCCATTCTGTTCTGTTCCCAATTCCTGTTAACAATCCCGTAGAGTTCCATTCCCAATTCAAATCCAACAAGCGAGAGTTCAAAAACACAGGTGGTAAACCTGGGCGTAATATTCTGTCTAGCTAGTACATTCCCCGCTCCTTTTATACCTCTGTTGTTTGTCCTTTCCAAATAGCTGATAATGAATGCAAAGCCTGTCCCCACAGCCCTGATTCCCTAAGCAACCAGTGGCGGAGGCATCCATATCCCAACACCAGACGCGCTCCCTTGGTGACTTCCCCCAAAGGCAGGGTGTCCCCTTGCCATTTCTGTGGGTAGCAGGCTATGCCCGATGGTAGCCCGGCCTGCCCAACTACACACTGCCCATCCCTTGGGCAATACACATCTCCAACATGTTCATTGTGCATGCGCTCCCACCCGTGGAGTACCAATTGGGTATATCTTTGATCGTATTGTTCACTTTGACATTCTTTGATCGCCGTTGTTCCCCATCAAACCTGTCGTTCTTGTACAGGTAAGTGGTGCCGTTGTTCCCTCCACCCCCATTGTCTTCTTGGTCGTGTATTTGAACCAGCTTGATTCTTCCCGGTTACCCTCAGAATCTGCTGAATACCTGCATCAGTCCCGTGAGCAGAGCCAAATCTTCTGTTTTTCAGGTGCGCAAAATCCCGCCACTCTTCATTGCTCAGGCCAATTCCTGGTGATATCTTGTAGTGAAGGTTCATCTACCCAGGGGAATCTTATACCTTCACTTTAACCTATTGTTAGGCCCTGTCAAGGGACTACCACTCGTCTGAATCTCAGCTCTTGCACTCTCTGATCAGCCTATCTCTGATTCTTGTCTTGTGTATGTGGGTGTTACTGCTTATATTGGAAAGACTTGGGTTATATTTGGGTGATAATTGGGTTGTTTCGGTTTAGTTCGGAGCACATTGTTCAACAGATCAGTCTCGATACACAAAAATTAGCAGTAAAATCATCCAGTGTCCCAAGTGCCCACAAGGTAGCATCTGAAGGATATGATGGATGGGAAATGTATCTATATTACAATAAAACACCTTAAGTGATTTGACTTGCAACAAACTTGATCCAAAAAATCTCACTACTTGCCGTCATCTGCTCCACAGTTCCAGTGAAAACTGTCAAGATGCTGAGTTCTCCATCAACTCTCCACTTCACTGTTATTTTTAAACTGCTGAGATCTTGAAGACCTACATCAACCATGGACTTTATTGTCAGTTTTGAATATGACAGATGAGAATGGGTAAGATAGTTCCCCCGCACTTAGTAATTAATCATATTGTAGTGAATGGAGTGTGAGCATGAGTAACACTCAGATGAAGGCAACTTTTAACACAGCAGTGAATGGTTTGATGCAAAATTCAATCGGATGTAGCTCTAAATCATTTTCTTCACAAAAGAAAATGTCTGTACACTGGTTGGAAGATTCAAATTTTTCAGCACAATTTACAGTGAAAAATGTCGATTGTTTTTCAGACATTTTTCACTGAAAAAAATGGTGAAATTTTCAAACCTTTTTCACCCCTTTTCAACTTTCTTTCAAGTTTTTCACCTCAAACTGGAAAAGTGGTGAAAAAGCTTTGAAAATTTCACCATTTTTTCACTGAAAAATGTCTAAAAAACAAACGACATTTTTCACTGTAAATTGTGCTGAAAAATTTGAATCTCCCAACCAGTGGTATGAGGGAATTCTCCCACAACATGATGAGGACTCAAATTCTGCAGATTCAAAGGAGTTTCTTCTGTAGTTGACCGCGCTGCTGGATATATGTCCCCACCCTTATTATATAATCATCGGAGTTTGAATTTGTCCCACCACTACTCAGAACCTCCAGCGACCCTATCCGCAAATTTTGAGAGGGAAAGTCTCTTAGAACCTTATTTCAGAGTGAACTGCCTGCTCAGATTGACATCCCTGCCGCTCCTTTCACTCAAATCATTATTTCGGCCTTTGCCATCTGCTGAACATCAACATTTGGCATTGTGCTTCTTCAACTTTGGGGCCACAATTTGGCTCAACAATATGTTCCTTTCCAGGTAATAAACAATACTGAAGCCTCAAATTCTCGGAAAACACGTCATAGAAGGCTCGTCCACTCCCGAGAATTTTGTGATTATATAATCAGGATGGGGATCAATCACATGATCGACGTTCTCGACAGACTACAACACACGAGGTACGAGTGAGATTTGTTGTAGAGTCTGTTTATGAGTAGACTCGTAACCAGTCTCTATGTTGAGTAACAAGACAGCGGAGTATGATGAAAAAAGAATTAAGCCAATCAGAGGAAAATTGAGCGAGAAAGAAAAAAAGCGGCGGAAGTGTTACTCGAACATAGAGACTGGGAGAACTTAGTACAGAAATAGGTCAATAGAATCAGCACGTGACAATAAAACGGACTTAGAAAAATTACGACAATCGGAATTCTCAACTTTCTCAACAGAAAAAATTGAATACTATGAAAGTTGTGGGCACACTTTGGAGTCTTGCTAACGTATTCAGAATTTTTTTCACTGCACTGGTTGGGAGATTCAAGATTTTCAGCACAATTTATAGTGAAAAATGTTGTTTGTTTTTCAGACATTTTTCACTGAAAAAAGCAGTGAAAAATTCGAATCTTTTTCACCTTTTTTGAGCTTCCTTTTGAATTTTTCACCTCAAACTCACAAAATAGTGAAAATGTTTTGAGTTTTTCACTACCTTTTTCAGTGAAAAAGGTCTGAAAAACAAACAACATTTTTCACCGTAAATTGTGCTGAAAAACTTGAATTTCCCAACCAGTGCTGCTCTTGTCTTGATGAAAACAACAAAATAGTCCAAGCCCGGTAACCGGACCGCATGCACAGCCACACATCAGCCCCTGTCAGGGTAGTTTCCTCTTGTCTACTGCTCCTTGTCCGCAGATGCCAGAGGCACCAATATTTTTCTGGAGAATCTTGACTTACACATCACCCATCACTTGGTTAATACCAGTGGTTTTGCTATTTTTCAAGGCCACACAGGATGTAGGTATATTGAACACCATATAAGAAGATAGTGAGGGTATGAAAACACAGATGTCTGTTGTAGAGCTTGGAATACTTTCAATAGCATTTTCCAATGTTATTTTCAGTCGGAATTGCCCCCCAATAATCCTATTTTGCCCAATAAAAGCTCTGGATCAAAGTACCAGGAATCCAACTCTTTGATGCATTGTAAGCTGGGTTCTTGACTTTAAATCTTTTGAATGTAGCATATGGCATGTCACAGATTATGCACAACTTTCATGCGACTCAGAGTCGCAATTTGACGAGATTCAAAATTTTGAAGCTCGAAATTTTCTAAGTCCGTTTTATTGTCACGTGCAATTTCTATTGGCCGTTTCCAGTACTAAGTTATCCCAGTCCCTACGTTCGAGTAACCTTTGACGCATTTTTTCTTTCTCATTCAATTTTGGTCCAATTTGCCTAAAATAACTTGCATTGTGATACTACTCTGTCTGTTACTCAACGTAGGGACTGGACACGAGTCTAGTTTATGAGAGACTAAGGAGTTTCTAAACACAATCACCCTCCTTATAAAATTAAGCATTCTGTCTGTCTGAAGCCTTTTTAAACTCTGCCATCGGTGCTAATTTTTTTCGTCGAGCTCTCCGGCACAGCCGAGGGGGAGCTGGACCGTGGAGCCAGACTGCAAAGTGGTCTGGCAAGTGCTTGTACTAAATAAATTACAAGCTCATTGCAAGTCATAAGGATGATTGTGTTCCTTCAACGAATTCTTGATCTGGTCCTTTGAACCCAAATTTAGACTATTTTAAAGGAGTACATTCCGAGGCATAGCATGGAAAACTTCGAACAGTTTCAATTCAATTAAAATGAATACTTAACTTTGTGCAAGATTGACAAGGTAGGAAATTCCTTAGGCCCTGAATAATGAAATTGGGAGAAAGAAGCCCAGCCAGAGGGGGACCGGGTTTTGCAGTTTTGTAGGTATTTGCAGTGAGATCTGCATGCCAATTCGATGGAGGTAAATGAGGTACATATCAAAAAAAAATGAGGCACCGCTGCCTAACCTGCTTCGCCGCAGCCACCACGCCATGCCACACCCCCGCTTCGCCGCACCAAACCCACTGCGCCCGTCTATCCTGGATTCCCTCTACGTACAACCACCCACACCCACAGCTTTATTCTATCTTACTTACCAGTGTCTACCCTCGGGAGGCCTATACCACCAACTACCTTACGCCCGAGTCTGTCTAACTTACTCACAGGGCTTCATGCGACTTGTCTTGTCACCACTGTCCGTCTCAGCCTAAAGTCGGTGGTCGGACATGTTTTCGAGGAACATTTATATACTGCACACCTCCCCCCCTACTTATATAGGATTACGCATCTGTAGATGTGTAGAAGGATGCCCAACATGCCACATGCGGCGAGGGGCAAATTGAATGGATTTAAAAATAAAAATAAAAAATAAAAAGATTTGAGGGGAAAAAGGTGGAACTTCCGGAGGGCAAGCTTGGCCAGGTAAGGTTCCAGCATAATTAGTTAACCCAGGTATGCCCCCTTCGAGAGTGTTATTATGTGAATTAGGCCATGAGGGGTGAACCAAAGGTTCACAATAAGTGGCATCTTCAGTCTTGAAAGAATGGCGATGTTGACAGTAATCATGAATTATGGGTATTGAGTTGGTAAATCTAATGCCGGAAGCAACCGTAGTGTAGCACAGGTCAACTGCTAGTATATATATAAAGAATGGGACCAAGGGAAGGAACACCGGGAAGGAATTGCAAAGTGCATAAAGGCATCACGAGTTCCGGGGCAGACTCTGCTGAGAGCACCACAGAGATAGAACACAGGATATTACGAGTACTTTACGTAGTAAAGTGATCGTTCTTTTCATAATCGAGACCAGGTTTTTGAGTTCGCGAAACTTTATCAGTGCGTTTTGACGATGTAAAGAAATAGTGGCTGTGTTCATTAGCTTTTTGAAGTCTTTTTAAGAGCTCAATCTAATGAATTTAGTGGTGACGTAAACAAGGCGGACGGGGCCGGTTCGAATCTTCCGGTTCGATCAGTTTTTTATTTTATTATCTTTCCCTTCTTCGACTTTTCCGCCGGGCATGGCTCGATAAGCGTGTATATTTTTCTTGTGTTGTTCAATTCAGTATTCAAGTGCAAGGTGTTTCACTAATTGATCCTACACATGAGTCGACATTTTGACGCCTACTCGGCTATGGTGTTCATATCACTTAAGCTGTCTTTTCTTGCTCACTATTTCCCCTTCAAGATATGTATGTGTTCACGTTCGTTCAGTGATCAAGACCGTGAGTTG
Source organism: Mycena albidolilacea (assembly GCA_029282495.1). Classification (NCBI taxonomy): domain Eukaryota; kingdom Fungi; phylum Basidiomycota; class Agaricomycetes; order Agaricales; family Mycenaceae; genus Mycena; species Mycena albidolilacea. The sequence continues at coordinate 788,167 of JARIHO010000047.1, read as the reverse complement.
GGCGACAAAAAATGATTTCATAAACAAGCCGCCGGGGAAGAAATTGCTGGACGAGACATTCGGAGGTGTTGTTGAAGGTCTCAACTGTCACGGCGAAGTGCTTTAAACCCAAAAAGACTCCATAGCTGTATTGGGTGCGGATGATTGAAGCACTCAAAATAATTTAAATAAACACTTTTGTCCGAAAGTTAGCGGTCAATACATGTCTGGCCTTCTGACGCTTGATATGCTCCCACACCAGATATGGTGAAAGAGAACGCATCGGCCTTGCGTTCAGCGACACCTTTCGTGCGGTTGATGCTGAGTGCACCAGTGGCATACACGAGAGCCCAGGTCACAGCCTTATAAATGTCAGTGCTCAGGTTTGGAACAGATGCAAGTGGTATATGCACTATGAAAGCTTAAAGCTTGAACATTGTGTTGACTGTTATGTCGCATTTGAAGCCGGCCACTGCTCGATTAGGCGACATTCATCTTTCGTTTGACCAACTGGTGTTACGTCCGTTGCAGAGGGTAATATCCACTCCAAAGAGTCCTTGTTCTTGAATACATGCGTGCGAAATGATGAGGTTCGGCAAGCATGTGGTGCGATTTACGCGTTGATAAATTAGGATTTGGCATAAGGCCGTTTGATACATAATAAGGTGCATGATATTGTCAACGTAGGAGCTCTGGCAGACTGTGATTCCAATTCTTATCCAGTGCGAAAAGCAACTGGTCCGTAGCAGCGCCCTTGTAGCAAGGTAAGCCCGGTTAGTATCCATATTCGGTGTTCGCTCCCCGGTACACAATGCTTCGAAACAGTCTAAAGGAGGGCCACACTAATCAGAAGCGTGCCAATCGCCAAATAGCCTATTTCATTTCGATGCGATCGCACAAAACATATACACTGCATCCGAGCGCCCTGAATAAACGAAACAGTCGATCGCTGTTGTCAATACCCAACGGTTCGTTACCAGAGCGCCGGATATAGGGGTTCTGCTTGGTCCGGTTAGTAGTATAAATGATGTGTCCTTCCAACACGGACCATAACCATGACGTTGTGTCCTCGAGCAAGCGAAGACATCCTGGAGCATATTCAGCAAGTCGATGGTGGGGTACGAATGGCCCCTCTACCTGATTCAGCTGAAACTACGACTGCACTGGATACGAAGGTCGAGCAAGGAGATAGGATATGGTGTCCACTCGATGTCGACCGGGCAGACTCAGACGCCTCGGGCTCTGCTGAGGGCGTCAATTTCTGGGACTTTTTCAACGAGCCACCCGCGAGTCCGGCGAGAACAGCGTCCGGACGCCTTGGAGGTGAGTGGAAGCACCCCGTTGGTCTGTAATCTGATGTATGACTTGTAGGTGACGGAGAGCTATTCGAGTGCGGTATTTGTTGGGACACCTTGCTGAAATCTGTAATGTGAGTGCTGTTCCATATGGCTGAACTTCGTTGACGATCACCAGGCCGCTGTGCATGCATGTTTGCTGCCACTTTTGGATGCTGAAGTGGCTCATGAAAGGCGACCACTCTTGCCCACTGTGTAGGGCGAAGATCAGTGAAGCACCAATAAGGGACAACGTGTTCGAGTTGGCATTGTACGATGCGATAGCGGATGGCGAGGTTTCAGGACCGTCTGCCGACATTACAGAGGTGGAACCTTACACATGGTCGGGAATTATGTTCGAACCCGACGAGTGAACATTGCGGTAGACTACCCATACCTAGCGCCATAAATGACCTATGACCTTGAGTAATCAACCAAGGCGGACGCGACCAAAATACGAGCGTTGCCTGCGGCATTGTGTTCGGCGATCAATTGTATCGGTAACTTCCGATGTCTAGTGCACGTATGACATGCACAGCCACATCAGCGAAACCGACCGATACATTTGCTTTATATGATCCCATTGTATTTCAAACTTGCGAACGTGGTGTTACTTGCTCCTATTCGTCAATTAGTGAGGTCGATGTAAATCTTAGATTCGGAGTCCTAATTGCATAGTGTACACTGCGCTGCATCATAATAAACAGCTACTGCCGTTGCAGCCCGGAACTTGGCTACCGCTAACATGTCCAGCATTCCCTTGTATACAGCTGTCCTAATTGTCATGCGGAGCAATGTGATCAATATCCTGTTCTGATTCTGCTGAAATTTATAACCTGAAGGCAAATCACAATTCAAATCTGCGGCAAAAATCAAAATAGTTGTCATTGCGGTAATCTCAATTATAAACTCCAAATCGTCTTGGGAAGTGCGTTGCTGATGGCTGGGTATATCACTTGATGTCTGGTAAGCAAATTGTTTCGCCTTTGATCATAGCTGTGTGTCTTCTGGTTAAATAAGGTCAAATGCAGTCGCTGAATCCACACCGATATCCTGCTTGATTAATCTGTCTCAGCTATCAATGACCCACATCCTGCTCCAAGACACGGATTACGATTGCATCAATGCAGTGCGTGAAGGTATTGCAAAGCGTACCCCGGTGAGCATTCTGACGACACTCGGAATTGTACTGATGATCAGGCTCAGGTGTAGCCACGCCTACAAACCTGTTTGCTGTATCCGGACGGAAACACTCTGCACCAATGACTGTGGGTGAAGGTACCTGTCAGCCAAGGCTTGGAACGTGCTATGAAAGCATCGGAACTAGAGGTGGACTTGTGGATCGATGCAGGCTGGGGGGGGGCTCGAGGGAACCAGCAATGCGGCCTTGACTAGTGTTCGCATTGATCGGTTTCCATTCGATGAACCTCGCGACCTCAAACACTCTTACAGCATCGTTGTCGCGAATCAGGACCAACATGGCCTGTTTTTGTACCCCAAGAACACCCTGGTCAACAAGCTCGAGCCAGACTTGAAGCAGGCGTGGCGAGGAAACGTCCTCGTGTTCAAGTACGGTACTAAACAGTCTAAAGCGATTGTAAACATCACGGACAGTGATGTTACATCAATATATCTACGCTGGAAAACTACGAACAGATTGCACTCGATAAGACCATGATGATTATGATTCGAAGGAAGGCGAAGTTTTGAATTTGTGATTTTGCTAACTAAACACCGAAAACAAAAGGATAAGTAAAGAAAAAAAAGTACGAGTTATGCCGTGCGAAGCATCGGCCTCCCCCCAAGTCGACAATGTGAGCCAGCAAAGGTGAGGACAAATAGCAGCACCACTGGGTGTGGTAACATATAACCGATAAGTCCCCTAATATGGATATGATACGGAGCAGCCCATATTACACATTTTAATTAATATCATATTATGTGTCTATGGTAGTGCATGTAAACCAGTCAGTCTGTGTCTGGAGTGTTTCTTTCAAGCTCCCTGGTGCTTCCAAGCATTACACCAACATCCTCTTCTAACTTAAGCCCCTGTTTTCCGCAACAGAACACTCCCATCACTTTTGGCAGTGGGATCGAGCCACCATCAAAGCAGCACCGAGGTTGAAAATATGTTGATTTCAGCCAGATTACACTGTCAAAGTGTCGGGATGGTTGAATTGTTCATATAGTAACAATTCCCTTGAGTCCTGATGCCAAAACTGCCAGTGGAGTGAAGTAAACTGTATTATTTTGATATTATTTAATATATTATTAATACTTAATATGATATCGATATAATACGATATGGCAAAAATCATATCAATATCATATTATGGACAGCGCTACTAGCTAGTAGGCAGAACACTTGTTAGGTGATATAAAGGAGAGTCAGAGGGAGCCCTAACTGCTGACTGTAGCATGAGACTGTGCTAGTGTGACGTGCTAGCTGCTAGTTGAGTTTACAAACCACCAGGGATTAAACCACTGCCTAAATGTTTATTGAGACATGACCTAGGAGACTCTAGTAATTGAGAGATGACTTGCTATGGAGCTAGCAATAGTCTAGTAGACAGGAATCGACAATGGATGTATAGCTAAGAGACAGTGCCCTGAGCTAGCACGCTTGGCACAGGTCTGGGCTGTACTATCTAATCTCTATATATGGACCGAAGGCTGTGCCAGGCAGAGAGATCCGGCTAGGACCAGCTAGGAGCCGAAAGATGCAATGCCATGGACACGTGAGAGACACAAAGCGACAGCTAGGGCTTAACACAGGCAGCTAGCTTGAGTGGAATAGCAGGAAGGCTATTGGTGTGGAGTTATGGATGATTGCCAAGGCTGTACCAATAACCGGAGGTCTGATTGACGCTCTGACAAACAAGAAATGACCCTAGGACACCGGCTGTAACACTGGGTTGTCCAGATGTGGTCCTCGGCTATAGATGATGGGCTGAGGATCTGTGATATACCCGCGAAAAGCCGCTAGCTGGTCAGCGAGGCTGACCTAGCGCAAACCAGACCAGTCTCAAAATCAGTGGCAGCTGTCTCATTGGCTGTTTGTCATGAATCACCTCATATCTGCTTATTATTCAGCTCACTTTTCACATGTATTTTGAACCTAGTAGTATAAAAGGGAGCACAGGGCAACTAGCACCTCAGGTTAGCACTCTCCTCTCATGTACGGAACTGGTGATGGTGGTCTCTATCGAGATTATTACAACCCAGGCTTTGGACGCAGTTGGTGCAGGTGATCTCAGGCTGCTAGTGGAGTTTGTCACTATACTTCACTTGTAGTAGTCTTCATATTGGAATCAGTAACTGTTGACTCTGGAACATCAAGTGATTAAGTTGAGGGTTTCATGTTGTTGGTTCTAGTGGACCTCCACATATAAAATAAGGGTGTTTTCTTTGAGAACCAGTTGCAGTTTGCGCTAGTGACTTTGCCTTCACCCCAAGATTGACAGAAGCACTTGTAGTGTGTTGGATCACTTGCTAGGTGGATTGTGTATTGTTGTAGCGTGCTAGGGTCGATAGCTGGACACTTATAGTGAGCTAGTGCCGATAAAAGCGGAAAGGTTCCTGTTCTTGGTTAATGTCAGGGGAACCCCTGCTCCGGCACCTCCAGCTCCGTCCTTGGTTCTGTCACCTCTGTCCTTTGTTCCATCACCTCTGTTGTCACTGTCTCAGCTCCGGCACTCCCATGTGCTCTGTCTCTGTCCCTTCCAGCGCTTCCATCTGCTCCAGCACTTGCAACTCCCGTCCGCTCGCACTGGCATGTGTTATGCAATCAGGCCTGGGATCATTGTAGATACCTACGGACATGTGCTACCGAGTAGTACCTACTAGTATATAATGTTCTGCCTAGCATGGGAATCCTCATCCTTTCTTCTCTTCGGATTCCCTCGCTAGGTGCGTAGTATTCCCACTCCTGTATTTAGTACCTTTATTTATACTTCGGATTCCCCCGCTAGTTTCCGCGCCCTGCACCAAGCTTAAGGTTGCCCTTACAGTTAAGGAATAGGTCAACAGTCAAGGATAGTCTTGACATCTGAGACTTGAAGTCATTTGGAGTTGGCCTCAGTAGTCCTTAGGGTTGCCTAAGGTGAGGATTTTCACAAACCTACAAAACTCTGCCCTAGTGTTCTCAACCTAGCGGTCTAGACGTCTTGTATCCACCCCATATAACCCACCCCCAGACCATCCCTAGGTTCCTAGCAGTGTTGTTGTTGGTGGTTGCATATTGCTAGCACATTGTAGAGTGTGTTGTATAAGCCTATTAGTCAAACTTGTAACCTGCTGGTCGCATACTATGTGTGATCGGGTTGTTCGTATTGCACTTAGCAATCAGATTGGAGTACAGCACTTACCGGGGAGGGTGACATGCGAGTGAATGTATCTCGAAGGCGCTCAAATTTATGTTCGACGGAAGCATGCACCGACGCGGAGCCGAGGTCTATCTGAGTCTCAGGCCATATCTGCACACAAGTAGAGACTCGTTCGTTTGATGCGCAGTCGGGGTGAGGCGGTGGGTGATTTTCATCGGGTTTGAGAGCTTTCCATGCGGAGTAGGCTTCGGGTTAGCGCAGAGATGTCCACGGTGGGATATCTGGGAGAGGGAAAGAATATTTGGGTGATGGCAGAGATTGAACATCCGTGTAACCCTAGTTGCCAGAGAAGCTGTGCAGGCCAGGCACGAAGGCTGCCAAGGTACATAGATGGGGAAACATCTGGAATCAATAAGAGTCTTCTGCGGTGGATTTGAGTTCGGAAGCCTCAGCGGCACAGAAGAGGAGACACAGAAAAAAAAATCCCGACCTAGAACCGGCAGGCAGCTAGCTGTATAGGGAAGCAAGCAGTACGAGCCAACCCGAAATGCGGATGGAGGTGTGGGTCGGCATCCCACGCACCGTCCCGCCACCATCCCACGAGGTGGAAGAGTGCCGTGGGAGCGAGCGAGCGATCGTGTCATCGGGATGGATCTGCAAGCACTCCTGCTGCCATCCCACCAGGTGGAAAAGCACGGTGGGAGCGAGTGTGGGATGGAAGACCGGCTGTGCCATGCTGCGATCTCACGTGTGCTTCTCGAATCTCGATCGAGCCTGGAGTCGGAGCAGCAGAGGTAGGCGGACGTATGGAGTCTGCGGATCGGGAATCTTGGTGCAGGAATCAAGCGCGGCTCGCGAGTGCGATCCCTAACGCGAGGAATTCGCGATAAAATAGGCATCGTATCTGTGGCGGGATGGCTGCATGAGATTGAGATTCAGTGCAGAGGGAGGGCAGGATGCGTACCTGCGATTGGCGCCTATGTGTTGGATGGGTTTTCCATGGCTCAGAACTCGGGAGGTGGGCGCTGCGTGGAAGTGTGGGCGATGCGTACGTGTCTGTCTATCTCAGGCCACGATCAGTGCACATGCACGCGCCCCGAAGGGCGGTCATGGCAGGATCCGCAAGCCGCACCTAGTAGGAGGCGGAGATCATCCATCTGTGCCCAATCCTCACCTCTGCCACAAAGACGAAGATAGGCTGCAGAGGAGGCCACCTCCATCCCGCCTCCGCGAGCTCCGCCCTCGGCTTTCCAAATGTGTTGCTGTCTTTGCATGTGTGAGGTCAGTTCGAGATTTCGAGTGAGGGATCGTTATACATACTTGCAGTGGCGCTCTAAGGAAGTTACGAACGTCTCCTGGGCAAGACGATTGCGAGCGAGTCTGAGTCACAATCGTGGCTCAGGGACCGGCGCACGCGCATTTGGAGTCTGCAAATTCCATGGGACTTGTGCCGCAAGATCATGAGCACAGCAACGAGGTACGGCGGCCCCGAGGGAAAGATCGGATTGGAGATTCCAAGGTAGAGCCGGCAGCGTGTCATCGAGTGTCAGCTCCCTCAGAGAGAGCCGCACAACTTCAGCAGAAGAGAATCAATTGGACGCGTCGTTGACGACGGTCATGAGAGCCGTAGCAACTAGCACTGTCTCATCTTGGCCGGTTGCACCATTTGAGTTTTGAGTCGCCTTCCACGTAACTACGGCATTCACATTTGAGTTTACGAAGCGTTTGGATCCAGGACGAGGAGAGAGTCGCAATTTGTGAAGAGAGTGGTCGGCGCTCGGAGCAAGCCACCTGATACTGCGCCTCGCGCTCCTCCAGTGTCTCCCCTGCAGCGATCGGTGGCGGCGCCACCACAGGTCCAGCATTCGACGGGCACTTGAGGATATGCATCGCAGGCTGGAAGGTGGGGGGCGGCGGGGGCACCGCGGCGGACGACATGGTGCTCAATCTGAGACAATCAGGCTGGGCATTTGCGCCGGGGATTTGCTGCAAAAAGGGTTAGTGGAGGAAAAGAAAAGAGACGAAAGAAATGTACACATCCGCCCACAACCGCTGGTTGTCCTCCTCCTCGAGTTCCTCGTCGTCCTCCCAGTCGTCCGAGACGGGGACGACGGTCCTGGGTACCGGTGGACGGGGTGCAGCGATCTATTTCTACATAAGCACCAGCCCGGCCAATCAGAAGAACCACAGACAGCCCGGCTTGGTCGGACTCCCAGTCGGCAGCAGCACACACATTTATCCGAGGGGTAGATCGATAGTGGAAGCGCGAAGCCGGAAAGAGCACGCTGGTGTGGCGACAGCAGCGAAGGTGAATGCAACGAAAATAAAGTCGGGATGGAAGGAGACAAGAATCGAGGCACGTGCGTGAGTCATTCGGGACAACTGACTCACCCTTTGTTTTCTCAGTTTTGTCACCGTCAGTGGCCGGCGAGGTGTTGGAGTCAGAGGAGGAGCTGGATAAATTGGACAAAGAGGAAGAGATGGACGTGGAGGACTCTGCAGTAATCGTTCTGAATCTAGTTTTGTCGGTGCATGCAGGGCAGCCAGGGCCTGAGGAGTTCTGTGATGAGCACCAAAATGTATCGATGCTGAAAGACACATACCTTGATCTACAAAGTAGGGAGATGGCCCCGCGCCTCGGTGGTACCTCTGGCAAGGAGGTCGCGTCCAACAGTTCCAGCGTCTACGATCAGCTTTCGCACCTCGGTGTTCGTGAAAACAATGTTAAGGCGGGTGCGGAAGTGGTGTGCAGCTCGCAGAACAGCAAATATATAGGAACAATTAACACCAACCCTCTGGCGCACCACGCTTGGCCAGGTTGTAGTCGACAGTAGGGGGGCAGAAGGATGTGAAGGCGAGGAGAGTACGAATCTGTCTGCGTCCTTGGACGGCTGGGAATATGGCCCTTCCGCGGTGATACAAATGACACACCACACGGCCCCTAGAAGCTGTAGGGACAGGAAATCTTGGCCCGTGCGCTCGTCACGTGGGGGAGGGGGCGCCGTGGCATGCACAGGGGCTATGTGGAAGCGGGCGGAGATAGTGAAGTAAATATGCCGGGACCAAGGGAGTGGGGAATACAGGATTTTGGTCTTGAGAAATGTATAGTGGAAAGCTCAACAAGGAACAGAGGTGATATAAGATGGATCCACCGCATAGGTAATGTCCAACGAGCAAAACTTCAACCCAGAATATCACTTGCGATAGAGTCTCATCATGCCAGCGGAGACCAGTGAGTTTAGCAAGTGCTGTGATCGGCTCGCAGAAATATCTGCAGTGGTTCCAGTTGCCGTATGATCACAATCAAGGAGAATCTGGGCCCGTTGACAAGTCCAAGGAGGCAGAGGTCTTAAAAGGCGATGAGGGAAAACGGTAGGAGTCTCATCAGATAAGTAGCTGATCGTCAGTGAAGATCAATTGTCAAAAACCGGACCGCTTGATACCCGGCTTTGGACCAATGATGGCCGCTGGCTGTCTCTGTGCGCATGGACAGACACTGACGCCCACAGGTACCGATGCCCACGACGCACTCACGTCCACTCTGCTTTTGCCTGTTTTTTTAATTGTTTGAGTTTCATGTACGACCAGGGAGCACTTGAAAGGAATCAACAATTGATAGAAGCCAACGTACAAAAGGGGAATAAGAACATCGGTTCAATTGTTGCTGCAAGACGTCTCATTATTTTTTGAGGGATGGGAAACTCAAATGACTTGCCGAATTTGAATTGTGAAACGAGTGGCTGGTAAATCATCCAGGGGCTGTATGGAAAGCCAGAGCACCACGCTCGGTTGATGGCCGGCGCCTTCGGGCACTCGGACCCAGGCCGAAGCAAAGTCCGACAAATCCGAAAGGTTACCACCCAGGGGGCAACACGGTAACATGACCTTATTATGTCACGTCTGAATCTATATTATATATAGCACAAGACCAGCCGCCGCTTCGCTCTGGCAGTGAGAAACATAGCAAGAAAACATAAGAGAATCTATTGTCGACATACAATACAATCGGGAAAAAAATAAACAATGTGGAAAGCTGAAATTGCTCTCCTCAGCGAGAAACGACACAGGGAATCAAAATAAATCAACTCACGGGAGGTTTTCAGAGATAGAAAACGGAAGACAGCAGGAGAGGAGCAGTTACTCACTGCTAGTCAACCAAGAATAATTGGAACTAGGCGCTCCAAAAGAGGCAAAGGAAGCAATTGAAAAAGCAGGGATTTGAGGACGACTTCAGCTGAAGGTTTTGATCTTGCATTTGATTGGTTGGAAAGATGGACCACCCAGAAACGGCAAAAGGGTTCAAGATATGAATGTGTGAATTTGATTCACAATTTGTTGCCAGCGAGAGCGAATAACTGAAACACGAGAACACCACAGATCTTGACAAAAATGAAAACCAGCAAGATCGTCGCAGAGGCTATATGCTGAAACTCAAAGGACAGAGCCTATCCAAGAAACCTGTATGTGACATTGGGACCAGGCAATAAGCAGAGGCGACCGTGATGACAGGCATGTTGATCGGGGAAAATGTCCAAGAGGAGGCAATTGCAATCGATACAGGCACAGTAGGGTAGCAGGGAATGTAACATGCACACTGCCGATTTGAACAAAGGATATATATATGTAATAATGTACCAGGAAAGACAGGGTACTGTTATCCACAGCAGGAGAAGAGTTCAATAAAGTGAGGGAGGCGAAAATAGGGTCGGACAGATGACACAGTTGACTGTGATTGAGACTTAGAATGAAATAGAGAGCACACTTGAAAAAGGAACCTGGGAAGACCTACCTAGCAATGGGTTTGAAAATTGAAAATTGAAAAATGAATAAAGTAAGGTACAAGTCCTGCTGTGCGAAGCATCGGCCTCACACCAAGTTGTCACATGTATTATATGAATGGATACTGGACATGGTAAATGTAGTATCACAGACCTCTATACATATGACAATCAAGAGTTATCTATCTGCGATAAACATATAACTTGTATGGACAGGGTCTGATACTGTTTGTTAGTTAAGGGGGGGAAAAAAAAAGTAAGTAAAGTACGAGTCCCGCCGTGCGAAGCATCGGCCTCACACCAAGTTTATGGTGTTTGTTTGCAATACCATTCAACTAGCTACTTGTAGTCATATAATAAGTGCACTGTTTCATCGGGGTCGGAAGCCGGATGCGGGATGTCAACATCCAGGATCTCAGATTGCATGGCCGCGGAGTTGGGTGACGGGGTGTCCATCAGAATGGAGGGGTCAAGATTGGCAGTGGGGGGGGCTGGAGTGCTGGAATAGCGGTGACAGACCTGGTACTGGGACACCCGGGCATTTATTCATAATTGTTCGGATTGCAACTTACTATAATGTGCTATGCTACGTTAAGACGTCATCTCACGAAGGGCTAATGCTGGCCTGGGCAGTTAGCTAAAAGGGATATAATGTGTCTCGGACCATTAGAAAGGCACTGGACAACAATCCTGGTAAAGGGTTGACGTGAGAAGTCGCTAATGGAGGCCTTGACGCACAAGCTGGATCATCTGGCGTCGCTCAAGTTATGGACAGAAACAGTTTATCCAGTACATGTGAGGAAAACGTCGCCAGCGCGGAAGGACTAGTCGCGTCCAGTGAGTCTCAGCCAGCATTGGAGCCGATGTGGCAGATTCGCATATCGATGTAGAGTGGGCGAATCCATCGGTGACAGACGATACCTCTCCAGTGTTCAACGCCAAGGAGGTAAATTCGAGAAAAAGACCCCGGTCCAATTCAGCTCTCGATATGGGCACGCGGACCTCAAAACACCCGCTCATTTCGGCTGAAAAACCGAGTGGTTTAAAATCCGATAAAAGGACCAAGTTGAGTACCACGTTATTGATTTGCGCAGTGTTTGATGTGGTTTTCAGGCAGGGCAGTAGTGTGTTCGAAGATTCCGGGGAAGCTGTCGGTGATGAGGGTGGATCTGGATATGCTGAGTGTGCGAACCCTGACGAACAAGTTGGATCCTCTGGTGTCACTCGAGTTCCGGATGGAAACAGTTTATCCAGGACGCATGAGGAAAACGTGGACAACAATAGAGGATTAGTTGTGTCCAGTAAGTCTCTGTCGGTACTGGATTGGAGTACTGGCTGAATTGAAGTGTTTTTTTCGCAGGTGAACAACCTTCCATGCACTCGGATCCCGACCAGGCCACGCCCCGGATTATTTCCTCCATAACGCCAGACATACGAGCGCCGGAAAACGAGGTCGCTGATGTGGTGGATTCACAGGTCGATGTTGAGCGTGAGAACCGGTCGGTGCCAGAAGATGCTTCTCCAGCCTCCAACGCCACGGAAGGAACATCGAAAAAAAGACCCCGGTCGAATTCAGCTCTCAATACAGGCACGTGGACGTCAAAACACCTGTTCGCGTCGGCTGAGAAATCGAGTGGTTCTAAATACAAAAAGAGGACCAAGTTGAGTACCAGGTTATTAATTTGCGCAGTGTTTGATGAGGTGTTCAGACAGGGCAGTAGTGTAAAATTGACGGTGGACTCTACAGCACACCCGCTCGAACCGCCTGAAAAGGCTGAGAGGCAGGTGAAATCGAGTAAATGAAAGAAGCCTATATATCTTGGGGTGGAATCAGAGCTCAGACTCCCGGATCTGGCTGCGCTCTAGCGTCTTCCGAACCAGTGGCTGTGCTTTGTGCTCTCAAATATCACAATATCATGTCCACCCTCCAGATTTTTTTCACCATTTATTGTGGACTTTTTTCATCTCAGAAGGGTTCAAAGTGCAGCCACTGGTTCAGATGATGCTAGAGCACAGCCAGATCCGGGAGTCTGAGCTCTGATTCCACCCCAAGATATATAGGTTTTTGTGTTGCCTAATATGTCTACTGCCCCTCTAATATTCCTTCTAGCAACTTCATACTGTTCAAACCACGATGTCTGCTGAGAGTACCCCAGTCTTAGCGGGTGCTATTCCCTCATTCAAGGTCTTTATGTCCACTTGGCAAGCTATGCTTGCCAACATTGATTTACAACATGAAAATGTTAGGAAATTCATTTGGCCTGGCCTTGCAATTGCAACCAAGTACTATACTAAAATAGGGGACACCGACACGTACATCATTGCAATGTGTAAGTGCTCTGCTTCAACCACATCTCAAACAACTTAAGTGATGCATCACTGCATTCAGGCCCTTCCTTGGCGCAGCTTGCCGAGCTGCACTGCCATGAGTGCCTTCATCATCACGGCAGACTCTGTCGCGACACCTCGGCTCAGCGTGACTCATGGCGGTGCCGCTCGGCAAGCTGGCCTGAATGCAGTGCATGGTAGCTATCAGGGCTGACTCATTCCATTTCGGTACGGTAGGTGCACGCAACTCATATTAATCTTCTCAACAGTCTCACAAGATTAAATTGAGCAGATTAATCCTGTATGGTTGATCCATTCTGGTCTGGTTGGTGCATGCAACCCGAATTAATCTCATCAACTAGGATTATATTGTAGGATTAAGTTGTATCCTTCGCAGGATTAAATCGTGTAATCGGGCCTTGCTTGAATTTGATTGAGATTAATTGACATTGGAAAACATTAGATTAATCATAGCTACCAGTTTTCACACACTGTTTGTACACTAAAATACATAAGATTGATCTAAAATAGTGCCTTGGATAATCCAAGGGAGGATTAATTAACCAAGCTGATATCAGTGACCCTCGGAGCAGGTCTTTTCCTCTTCAGCTGAAACTGATATGAAGCAACCAACCAGATTAGCCCTCCATTTATGGAGGGCTTGCAAATGCTCAAATTCAACTTCAAAAAAGCACGGCTCAACCTCATGGCTGACTGGCAGTCAGCACCGATTCCTAATGACAAGGAAGACTGGCTCCGCATTTTAGCAGGGACTGCCAAGGAACAGAGAGAAACCATCAGACGGGAGGTTTCAGACAGTTGTGAATTTGCGGATGGGCATATGGAAATGCCTGATGGAAACGACACTTAACACTGACTGTTGATAACTGCCTGTGGATGAGTTTCAGAGCCCTTGTATCAAGTTCTGCTGATGTACATCTTGCTATATACCTGCTCCTTGCCTGCTCCCAGAACCGTCTACTGCAAGTCACTTTTAGTCACTTTGTTATGCCCAAGTCAAGTCAAGTCAAGTCAAGTCAACTGTGAAACCAAGTCAAACTTCGAAGTCACTTTGAGTGAAGTCAAGTTGTGGCAACATTATACTGGTACCAGGGTCCAATGTCGACAATGGTGCAATGCATTGTAAAAAATTCATCCCAAACCTGCACCTTCGACAACCGATATCATCTTTCTTTATGGTTGGATACGGGGATCTCTCTCATTTTCATGTCAGGTTTTTACTAACGGATACGTAGCAAGACATTTGTGACTGCGATTGTTTATGGGGCATCATCCCTCCTCTGATTTTTCTGTGCCCCGGTGGGTACTGTCTCATATGCTAGATGGCTCCGGTTTTCCCCCTTGAAAAAAATGGGAATTGAACCGACTTCAAAGTACGGTCAATCCTTATATACTTGTGAACCCTGCGAACACTAACATTTTAACTCCGCTACACTGGTTGAAAAATTCAAATTTTTCTGCTGAATTCCCAGTGAAAAAATTTGTTTGTTTTCCATCAATTTTCAGCCAGAAACTACGTGGAAAACTCAAAAAGAATTCACCACTTTTCCAGTTTGAGGTGAAAAACTCAAAAGAAAGTTGAAAAGGGGTGGAAAAGCTTTGAAAATCTTACCATTTTCTTCAGTGAAAAATGCCTGAAAAACAAACAACATTTTTCACTGTAAATTGTGCTGGAAAAATTGAATCTGCCAACCAGTGCTATTTAGCTGCTACATTTATGGGTCGCAACAGTGTTCCGAATGTAATCCGAAGTGTTCATAACACGGGTGAAATTCAAGCAAAGCCGACGGTATGGCTGCCCTTTCCCATGCTGTGTACTGATGGTCAGGAACATCAGGTGATTCACCCAATATCCGCCGTTATCATCTCCGCGAGCCGGTTATACAAATTACGAACCCAGATGGGAGGAGAGAGGGGGGGGCGGGGGTCAGCTCAATGTGGAAAAAATGTTTTCACCCTATATCCGTTTTTCAAATGCCGGCTCCCTCTTGACACCATCATACGATTCCATACACTGTTTCTGATCAAATATTGACGCTGTGGAGTTCTAATTTAGCATCTGTACTATGGCGACGTTTTCGGTCTAATAGGCTGGAGGTTAGGTCCATACTGACCAACATACTCTGCAAATCACTCTTAGTATTACAAGAGACTGCCATTCCTGGTTTGCCGAGGTTTTAGCAGCTGGGGAAGATACACGTTGCCGCCTGAACTGTAGTGTGTGGACCTCGGTGTGGCGGAGGAGAATACCCGGCTCGTAGGTTCTTGTTTTGGGTCGGTGATCCGGGTAAGCGTAGAGCGAATGATTGGAATAAAATATGTGAATCGGCCCCGAGCCGTAGAGTACGAAAGTGGGGGAAAATCAGAGTATGATAGTGGGAAAAATGCCGTATTAAGACGGCAGCGTCGTAAGGTGCGATTCGTGGGGTTTCGGTGGCTAGGATGCCCACTGGTGACTTCAGAAGACTGAGGACGGAGGGACACCGAATCCCTCCTGGGCGTGGAGCCCTACACTGGTCACGAATGTGATGGTTTGCAGCAGAAAGGTGATGAGTTGGCAATATTTACAGTACAAACAAATAATGTAATGTAAAATAGGGGCATACTATTGTAAAGTTGAAACCAACGTGCAGATGGATTTCCACACGTCGGCCAAACGACCCCTCCACATCGGTATTCAACATTTATGCGACACTCTGCGATACATCTCCCATTAAGTCGAGCAATGTTTAATTTGGCCGCTGTACCGTCGGACTTAGCCTATTCCATATCCCCCGAGACGCCTCCGTGCTTCAGAGTCTAAATGCAGCTCTCATCCGGTTGCCTAAGCGGGGGCCGAAGTGGTGCCTCTGCTGGTATTTAAACCACAAACAGCCAGTCAAACGACCTTCATTCAGAATACAATGCACGCCTTTCAGGTCTTCTCTCTCTTGCTAGCATCCTCCTTCGTCCTCGTCGCGGCTAATCCGCTCCTCACGAGCCTCACCGAGCGCCGGACATGCAACTGCGACTCGCCCACTGGCTGTCCCGGCAGATGTACTCCGCTTCAAGGCTCCGGTACCGGCTGGTGCATCAACTATTGCAGCTGGGGCAACGCCGTGATGTGCGGTGCGTGCGGACAATCGTACACTCTCGGGTGCATTGTCAACGACGACGGGTCGTGCTTCACCGGTGCGTTATGTTGGCTTAGGGAGCGGAGGGAAGTGATTAATAGACCTAACCAGTGAACGAGTAATCTGCGACCTGGAACCGCCGGATGGAGTTGCACATAATTCGGAGTAGGGAATACAATAGTGATAGTAGGAGCGTTCGGTCTTCATGTCCGTTGCAAATACGATCCTTTTGACAGTGGTAACTACGCGCGGGGATTATTCTCTGCGGATATATCACTATTCGCCGGAGTGTCACCCCGCGAATACAATACTAAGACCTCGTACACAATACATCTTCTTCGTAAACTACGAAGTGCGGGCAGAAATATAGTTACAAATGCCATAGCTAGAATCTGCAGTGTTGCAACTTAAGGCTAAGCCCTGAAAACATTAAGGCTTTAATTTCGAAATAACCCCACGCCTTAACTTCAGGTCTCTGTTGGATAAGCCCTTAACAGTACAGTTCGCGTCAGCGACGCGCTCTGCCTCGCGCGCGCGAGATGGCACACTATCGATTCCGTACTCATTGTGTCCGGAAGTTGAGCTAGCAGCCGAACAATGCATTTGTGGTATTTTTCCCCCTGCTGTCGAGGTAGGGCCAGCCGCTGGGAACGCGTTCAACTTTGCCAATTTTAGAATACTCGGTTAGCCGTAGTTGAAAAATCCCAAGATCATGACCAGTGTTATCACTGTCCAGAATTGTTCAGAACATTCCACTTCCCTCATCTTTGAATTATTTAATTTTTGGTCTGATTTCTAGACCAGTTGACCCTTTCTATCGCTGCAGCTGGGATACACTGCTACTTGGGTTCAACTTAAAACTGTTACTTCAATGCTGGCTCGTCTTCATGCTGGCTCGCAATTAATCATCGCGAAAATACAGGATTCTTCTGTATTCTCTTTCTCTGGCTCTGAACAAATTCTTTCAATACGTTCATCACGGGTAACAATGCTCAAGTTTCCTCAAGCCGTTGGTCACAGGACTCTGCCCCCCCCCACCCTTCTGGACTCTTCACCATATACTGCACTCGTTCATGTTTCCTGTTTCCAACCCCAGATGGCTGGTGGTCACCCTTCTTGCCAGCAGTCCTGGCACGCCCAAATCCCCTCGACTCGATACCCCCAAACACTTGATACCTGTATCGCTCCATTCCTATTGAATAAAACTTTGTCTTTCTCTCTTTTTTCTTAAATTCACAGCCACACGGATTCGAATTGATACTATTGTTATATACAGGATGCGCCTTCGCTTCGCTCCGGCAGCGTGCCCTCTGGAAGCCTGAAATTTGGCAGAAAATGTGAGTTCATCTCCAGAAATGTCTGCACATCATGATTTGGGCGCGAAATCTGACTGAGCGCCCTCTGCTGGATCGGGCCACCGAGCTTCTCGCTCTCTGGTAGTGTCGATTTCTTTACAAACCGATCTCTCCCAATTTTTGGCGTACTCGTCAGAATCGCTCTGACATTACTATATGTTCCATATCATATTATGTGTTCGCTTATCTTGTCTCGTATTTATCTAGCATCCTCACAACTAGTCTGCTTTATCAGCAGGAAGGAATTGATCGTCGTACCTCGACTCCACCGTACTGGACTCCTGAAATTCAATAGCTTTCAGTACATAGAACTGGGGAAGTGGTGGAGAAAACAAACCTTCCAGCCCTCATCGAAATACTCAAAGTAGAAATAGTCCGTTCCATTCGTGTTTTGCTTGATAAACGAACGTGTCAAGATAAGTCTTGTTTTCTCGTCAATCGGAATCCAGCGGTGAATGGCATCGCATCGGAAACACCGTCCCACTCGTGCGCAGCGGACGAAGATTTCTGCCCAGGTCCATCCTACGGCATCCTGTATGGATTGCGCAGCGAACCAGGGGTGCAAGTCGGCCACCTATTACGCAAGTCAGAAGAAGCTAAACGCAGAGAAGTTCAGACCGACCCCAAATTTGACGGCGGACAGAATTTGGGTATTAAAATAGGAGCCAGCATCCGCTGTGCCTAAGTGACCTACAACGGCATAGTTTAGCAATAGGGGATTGGTGTGCCGCGACGTAATACTCACAGCAAGATTCATATCGCTGAGCATACTAATGGTGTCGGTGATGTTCGCAAGAAGCAGCGCCGCGCCTAGTATTCAGTCAGAAAACGTCTTAGCACGACGTTGAGTGCTTACCAATATTCCCAACCCCACCGTTGGGATCTTGTTGCGAGCCACCGTTCTCCGTTAGATAGCTGCACACCCAGTTCAGATATGTCCACAAAAATCGAGCGGACGCGATTCACTTCAGAATAAACTCCTTTCCCACACTGATTCCCGCGACGTGGTCAGTGCCGTAGGTCGTAAGAGCGTCCTTGATGAGGTCTCGCTGGCGGACGTACGCCACCCCCTACTATCAGGTGAGTTGCAATGAATGCCAGGAATTTTTGAATATCACGTACAGCGTCTGTCGCTACGGGGTCCACAACCCGAGAATAGTTGATAGTGGCGCGCATCCACGGGTGACCATGCTGGTCCTCTCCAACAGATGGTTCTATTCAGTTTTCAAAGCGACGCAACATTGTTAAATGCACAAGTTACAAGCATCGGTGCTGACGGCGTGTTGATTCGCTCGTGGCTTGTAATACAAGTGAAACGAAAGCGCCCTGGCTTTCTAACCCTCAAGTGGCCAGCTAGGTGGTCCTAAATAAGTAGTGACTCTCAACACAGGAAAAAATAACGCGCTCCACTGGGTCGGGAGAACACTTATTCCCAGCCGAATCGCAGGGACCACATGGATGCTCAGGTCGCCTGGGCGGCCTGTGTACGAAGATGAGCAAGAAATCCACTTATCATTGCCGATGCGACTTGCCTGCCAGCTCAACACTATACCCCGCCGCAAAATGGAGCCCGCTTGCGAAGTCGGCGGGCAGGGGGAACCGCAGTGGAGACAACATCGGGATCTGTTTTTTCCGAGGTTGAAATTAACGGAGGGGGATGTGTAGACGACGATCGACGTAAATTCTCTGAATATGATATTTTCGGAAGGTGTTTTCAACAAAATAATTGGGAGTCGTGGTCTTACCTAGAAACAGAGATCTGGCCAGTCACTGCATTCCGCCTCCTGGTACAAGACGCCGTTTCGAGAGGCCTAGCCAGCGCCTAGCCGGAGGCGGTGTCTAGCCACATCTAGCCGGCTAGTCACATCAATGACCAGGCGTGACGAGGCGCCTAGACGCACCTCCACATCGAAGACGTAAGCTAGCTCGGGTAGACGGAGAACGTGCCGAGGTATGTGCAGCTGCCTAGACGACTGACATCTAGGAAGCCGTTGCGGCCATCGGTGCGCCTCGCCAAGGCTGTGTGTAGCTAAGCGAGAAAGCGATGTTCGAGATCCGTGATGCCGGCTACACAAAACTCGCGGCACCTCGGCAACGGTTCCATGCGCCTCGACATCTCACGCTCTAGCCGAGGGCGGAACGCAGTGAGTGACTATATCGAAAGTCAGTTCTTTAAGTCGGTCATGGTGCTATGGTCTTCTTTGCTTACTGTAGCCGGACCAACTGAATGAGAGCAAGTGCGAATGACGAACGAAGAGTCCAAGAAGGTTTTAAACCGACCTGTCAATACCCCAGGGCTCGAAGAAAATTAGCTTAGGCACCATTTGAAGGCAAGCGAACTCACTAGCATAGTCCTGGGAAGCCGAAGGAGGCAAACTGGATGTTGGAAGAGTCGTACTGGACGACGGCTTCACCCTTCAGTGTGAGCTGCCCGTGCGCCCTGGCTAGGGATGCTTTGGGTGAATCGATGAACACCTCTCCGAAAGCGGTATCATTAGAGTTACAACGCAGTTGAGGATAAATCGGGGAATCGTCCAGACCACTGGGAGCAACGTTGATGCAAACCCATCACAAACAGACGCGTCGAATGGTTTTCAGAAACGAATGTGATGCTTGTCGTTGAGAGAAAGAAGAGCTTTCACCTTGACGTGGTCGAAAGGAGAAGTAACGCCGCATTGATCCGAACACCGCCGCATTGTCCCTTTCTCGCCACCACGATCGACCCTCTCTCTCTCGGATCCAACAGAGCTCCCTCCTTCAAGTAGTCGCGCGAAACAGCTTTACGGCCGGCAAGCACTGCGCATGTGCAGGCAGTCGCCCCGTTCTTGCCCCACTTCTCCCTCGGAATCTGCCCTCTTTCGTCCCAGTGTCGATGACGCTACGCGAACACGACGAACACACGACACGGAAACGCCCAACAGACTACTCCGCAAGAGATGAGATCGAGGGGATGGGTGATGCCGGTGAGTCCCCCATTCTTGACTCGTCGACTCGTCCTTGGTTTTCCTATAGTATTCTCTTTCCTTCCGGCGTATACTCAGTTCGCCTATACTGCACCGCGATCCGTCTGTGCACGCCATACGAGCTGCTGTCACCTTGCTGCGGAACCTCGCTCCAGCTTGATTCTTCACATACGTCTGGCGGCAATGCCAATGCTAACAGTCAATATCGTTTGCAGGCGAGATTTCCACCTCGACGTCAGGTGCACGAACGTGTCGAAGACTCGTCGACATTTCCATTGCATCCAAAGAGACGAGAACTGCGTGTGCGAGGCCGAACAGTACTCTACCATGTGTACCTCCCACGCTCGCTGAAACCATGGCTGAGGGATGGGCTATACGCCCATCTTCCTGGGGAGCTCGCCCAGGCAATTGGGGCTCTGAGATTGCGCCAGACGGTGGATTAATCACACGAGGATGTGCTTCAGCGCGGATCGCGAATGTGCGGTATGCGTGGCGAATTTCATCCGGCCCGGCAAAATTCGAGAGACTACGGCATTTCGGTTGCGCGTCGAAGTGTGCCCGTTCCTCCTTTCGACCCTTCCCTGCTCCTTTCGCTCTCCCTTCCTTCCCCACGGACAGAAGCTCACATCTCCCTTTTTGCAATCCCAACCGACGTAAACGTCAAGACCAAGACGGGAATTGTGAACTGCAATAGCGCTGTTGACGAGCGGGAGGAGTGAGGTGAGTTCCACGCCGTTCGGTACTATGTGTCCTGGTGTGTTGTGTGCCAACAACTTCTCTTCGTTGGGGAAATGGAATCGTGCTGCGAGGAGTAGCGGACTCTGCGATTGCATCCGATGGGTGATGTACCATCGGGAGGACGTGGTGGCCCGTAGCGTGACGCTCCCCCTACTGTTTTACTCTCTTCGTTGGGGAAATGGAATCGTGCTGCGAGGAGTAGCGGACTCTGCGATTGCATCCGATGGGTGATGTACCATCGGGAGGACGTGGTGGCCCGTAGCGTGACGCTCCCCCTACTGTTTTACTCTCTTCGTTGGGGAAATGGAATCGTGCTGCGAGGAGTAGCGGACTCTGCGATTGCATCCGATGGGTGATGTACCATCGGGAGGACGTGGTGGCCCGTAGCGTGACGCTCCCCCTACTGTTTTACTCTCTTCTCCTGCACTTTTGGCCTGTCCCCCTCGACACTGCTTCCCGTCAATTTCTGCCTCGTTGATTACACCTCGACTACCTTTTCAGAGATGACGCTGCGCCTACCTCCCCGCGGCTCCCGATTCATTAATACTCCCCGTGACCCAATATGCACCGTAGAGCGTATCCCCACTTTCGACGGGCTAATTCCCAATTCTCGAGCGCTCTGTTGCTCGAGCGCGGTGCGAGATCATCGGTTCCTTCCGGAATCCCGGGCCCCTTAACTGCTTGTCGCAGATACCCGTTTACATTCTAATAAAGTGTCTTGGTCAATTTCGGTACTCAACGCACAATCCTCATACTCCGAACGATGTCCTTGCCTCAAACCGGTCAATGAGATCATCCTCGCAGCCCAGTTTCGTGCGTGTGACCAGTACGTGCTCGTCCATTCTCTGCGGGATCACGAGTTCATTGCAATATTTTCTCCTGACATCGTAGGTGGCGTCCGAACGTGTGTCTCGGGATACGCCTCGCACCTCGCGCAATGACATGAATGATGACCCTAATTACCACCCAATCCGTACTTCCAGTGGTGAGCAATTGTTCAATTCATCGCTCTCAATCTCATGCCCATTCTTTATCCGACGCTAAGTTTCTTCAATCTCTCTTTTCGGCCCACTTGGAATGTGTTCACGCCCATCCAATGTCTCCCATCCAGGCCATTCACCTGGGACGGTTTTTTGCGCGGTTATATTTCAGCATAAGTGGAATTCTGCCCTCCTTAATTTTCTGGCCATCATTGACGGTGCAGAAGTTATTAATTTCTTCCCCACACCATTATTGCTTTCGCCTTCATTCCAAGTCGCTCTCTAGCCGCTAAAGCAACGGCTTTGATTCCCTCATGCTTCCTTCGTCCCACGGATGCCCCAAAATTTCAAATTGCCTCTTTGGCTGTCACAGGGGGCAAACAGGCCGCATTATGTTTTTACATGCCGTGAAAGCACGTCACTCAGCAGTAAGAAGTGAGCATGCGGAGTGATAGGGTATCAATTAAGTTCCCGTTGCATGCCATGGCCAATTTGGATTTACGCATAACAATGTTCTCCGCAACGCGATCACGTGCTGCGCAACGCGACTATAATCATTTTGCCTCAAGGCAAATGTCACCGTAGATTTGATCGGCGGCGCGACTCTTTGTTAACTTTGTCCTTTCTCTTTTGCTTCAACAAAATTTTACTCCTCTTTGCTAAATGGCATCCTCGCATTCCACTACTTCCAATCGCGGCGGACCATCAGGGCCGAGCTCCGGATCCACAAAGAGACCAAGAGCTTCATCAGCGTCTACTCCCTCGCGTCCTGGAAAACGCCCCAAAGGACCCATGCCTCCAGAAAAGACAAAGAAGAAGTCTTCGGACATGCACCACCTCACCAGAGACGATGTCAGTCCTGAAGACAAGCCTCTCCATGTGTGTAATAATCATTCGCTTTGTTCTTTGACCGATCATTTTGGGTTCCAGACTGCCTTCAATCTTCATATCCGTGCATTGTGTCAGCTGCTCAAGGCCTCCGACATCCCGTCTACGCCCTCCGATGAGACCATGCGCGCTGTTCGAGAGCGTATTGGGTCTGCCGATGCACTGGCTGAGCTGAAAGCAAAAATCAGAGCAGCCAAGTCGTTCAATGAGGGTGTCAACATGGCTCAGGCCCTCCGTCGTACCGTTAACATCCACCGCACTCCGATTGCAAAGAACATTGGCCGTATCAAGGATAGCCTTCTCCGCACCATGTTCTCAGCCGTGGCTGTCGCAGGACTGCAGAATTTCTGCCCTGACGTGTTGGGTAGCTCTGATTCTTTGTATAACAGGGTAAGACTATACTTCATGAACTTATTCTTCGCAGCCTTAAATCATTTGACAGGTTCACCAGATGGTCGCAGTCCAGTCATTCCAAGTAGTCGCTACCGGTTGGGGCTACGCGCATCTGAAGGTCGACCTTGAGAAAGTTGAAAACGAAGGTCTCCTTGAGCAATTTTGGGAGAGCTTTGTGTTCTCCTATCTCGCCAACCTGGCGCGGAAGGAGATGCGGAAAGGGCCCGGTGCTGTCGCTGCGGCAATTGCTGACTCAAATGTGTATAGACGTCGCCAAGAGGTATGTCAAGAACCATTCCGTGATATTTATTTTAGCTGATTGCGATGCAGCTGGGTCTTCATCGCAAGGACTTCTTGGTTGCGGAGCTCTTTCCTGCACACACCATTCGCATACTCGAAGACGTTGAGTGCCATTCCGATGACGAGGGACCAGTCGCCAACCCCGCTGATCCACGCAATCCCAAATACAACATCAATAAGAAGACTGCGCGGAACCCGTACATCACCGATTTCTTTCGTGAGCTGGATCAGCGCCGTTTCAATGCCGCAGATGGGCTTGGGAAGGCCCAATATCTTGTGAAGGAACGCAATCGTGCCTACACCGAGGCCGACGCCAAAGATACCAAGATCTCCCGTCGTTTTCCACCTAACGCGACTGTCGACTGGTTTGATCCAGAGTACTTCAACAAACTCCCAGTGTCCATCCGCGCTCTGTATCGTGATGCAGGTGTTGCGTTGCCTCTCCCAGCTCGTGCACAGGAGAATTGGCAGAAGTTGTCAGAGGATGATTTCATGGCGGAGTACGGTGACGAAGTTCTGGGATTGTACAGCTTCCCCACCGACTCTGACATGGAACGGGGTGATGAAGACGAGGTGGATGACATGATGCAGGATGACACTTAGGTGGGCGGCGGGCGCGTAATCTGTGAGTGTGGAGTTTTTTATATGCTGTATTTTCTTCCCTAGTTTTACTGTACATGTACTCATCTATGCGTCTATGATTTATGCAATATGCTTCATGCTACAACATTCTGGATTGAGCGAGCGCCCGCGCCAGGTAAATTGGACGCTGCAGCCCCACCTCCCGCCCACCACGTGCACGACCTTCCTCAGTGTCTCCCACACGGACCCCGCCGAGCCCGCCTTCGCCGCACTTCTCACGATCACCGAAGGCAATCCTAGCACCGCAACACACCTCGTGCTCCTCACGTCCTTTGAGGGCTGCCCTGTGCTTGCGCGCCAGGAGCAGGAGGGCCCCAGTCGGAAAACGGCGAGTTGGGCCGCAACGATGAGGGCGCGGAGAGCAGCTCGCCGTCGCCGTTGTCGTGCTCGAGCGCGGAGGGGCGTGTGCAAGAGGGAGAGGCTGGGGACTGTGTGCGGGGAGGCGAGGCCAGCGAAGAGAAGCAGGGCGGGTTGGCCGGGGTGGGGGGCGAGCGGCTGCGCCTGGGGCGCGGGGAACAACGCGGGGGAGGGCGGCGAGGCGAAGGGGGAGGGCAGCGGTGCGCCCCGCATGGATGGCTCGGGTGTCGGGGGAGCCTGCAGCTAGGGACAGCGAGCAGGGAGCCGAAGCCGGCAAAGAGGGGCGGGGCGGGGGTCGGCCGGGTTGAGGGCAAGCGGCTGCGGCTGCGGCTGCGGGCGCGGGGAATGACACGGGGGAGGGGGACGAGGCAAAGGGGGAAGGCGACGGCGTGCTGCGCCGCGCACGGACGGCTCGGGTGTCGGGGGAGCCTGCGGCTGGGGACAGTGTGCGGGGAGCCGACGCCGGTGAAGAGAGGCGGGGCAGGGTCGGCCAGGGTGGGGGCAAGCGGCTGCGGCTGCGGGCACGAGGAACGACGTGGGGGAGGGTGACAGCGCGCCATGCACGAACAGCTCGGGTGTCGGGGGCGCCTTCACCGTTGTTACGAGCGCGAAGGGGGGTGCGTGTGAGAGGGAGAGGCTGGGAACGGAGTGTGGGGAGCCAAGACCGGCGAAGAGGGGCGGGGCGAGGTCGGCCAGGGCAGGAGGCGAGCGGCTGCAGCTGCAGGTGGGGGTGCATGCAGGCACAGGGAATGACACGGGGAGGGTGACGGCACGCAGCACACAGAGGACTCGGGCATCGTGCTCGAGTGTGCGGGGAGCCGAGGTTGGCCGGGGTGGGAGGTGAGCGGCGGCAGCTGCGGGTGGGGGTGCCTGCGGGCCCAGGGACCGACACGGGGGAGGGCGACGGCGCACCGCACACGAATGGCTTGAGTGTTGGGGGTGCCTGCACTGGCAGGGTTAGGGTGCACAACACCAGCTCCGACAGCGTGCTGCTGGGCGTGTGGAGCAAGGGCGTTGGGGTGGGGACGCAGCTGCTCAGGGTCGACGTTGAGGTAGGCGACGATGCGACGACGCTGAAGCCGTCAAGGGGGTTGAAGAGGATGTGTGAGGGTGTCGTACAGGATGAGTATTGGACTGGCCAATATTATCAGCGGCGCGTAAGGTGGGAAGAACAGACATGCCTCATCTAATGTCAATAACGTTCTTCCGGTGACACAGCCCCGAGCTGGCCACGGCTGACATCAACTTATGTCTGCCACTGCTGCACCTCGATGCGACGAGGCTCCGCTTGCGCGCGTTGGTGCGCTGTGGGCCAAGGTGGTACCGCCGCGGGTCGGGACAGCGCCGCCGCCTCGTCGGGGTGCGCAAGCGGCCGATTGCCACCACGGCAGAAAAGGGCCTCGAGCAGATCCCAGGAGAAGCGATTAGAGTGGATTGGGCGGAGATTGGCCAAACTGATCAGCCCAAGGGAGCCCGTGTTGCCAAGGGAGAGCACAAGAGCTTTAGGAGGACTACTTGCTGGAAGTGAAACTTGATGTGGATTGATGCGAGCTGAAGCTCAGACGAATGTCAGCATGGCGGTAAAGAGCAAGCGAGAAGGAGCACAGCCACAAGGGACACCGTTCCCTTTACCATCACTTTTTGATGGTAAAGCAACTTTGAGCCAATTAAATAGAGCTTGTGAAACATTACCCCATTCATTTAACTATCCAAAACACATTATGGTATGTTTCTTAAGCCTTTAGTGGAGCCAAAAGTGCAAAAACAGGCACTATTGCATAGAGCCCCTGTCTCAGCTATAACAAAAAGATTGTGTAATAAAGTGGAAACTAACTGCGCCGGCCCCGGTTCAGCGACCAACAAATTGCCCAGACATCACGATCGAGCCCATAAGTACCCCTCGGACGTTTGTACATTGTTAGGTGGGTCAGAATGTGTCTTGGTTCAATGATATAGACAATACTGGAAGTTTGAGCATCAACGACAGTAGTATTGAAGTTGGGCAAGGATGTGAATGGAATTCTGGCAGATGCTGGAAGTGACTTATGTATTTCAACGGCAAAAAAAGTTTGGATATGGCCCTGAAGTGGTATTTGCCATATGGCTTGGATAAATCCAGTAAAAATGATAGAGTCTGATGGGCGCTTGAACTGTATGCCGCTATTTCCGGGATGTGAGCTGTGACAGCTAAAAGAATAGCTATTGAGCGTGAACTCGTATGGCTGATGTGCACGAGGGGGCAAGACTAACGAGCCAGGAGGATGAGGTATGTATTCAAAGTGACGCCAAGGCTGTCCACTGGATCTCAAGTATTGCAAAATCAGGTTGTAATGCACATCAGATAGATCTTGGCCCGAAGCAACAATGGCAGAAGTTTCGGCTGAATTCAAGCGCTCAGCAGCCTTTGAATAATGTCCAGGTTGAGGGTCAAGAATGTTGGCTAGTCTTTTGGGATGTTCAGATCCGGCAGTAAATTGGTCCTCAGTCAAGTATGCCTCTACACGTGCACGACGGCACACTTGACGCATCATAGTAGTGGGCATATCATCTGCAGATGAATTAGTTAGTTTTTTGTAGGTAGATTCAGGGTATGGTTAACGTACAAACACGATGATTTGTCTTGACTTTTTGAAGAATGCTGTTTAACCGTTCACCAGGAAATTCACTGAGCCCAGCCAATGGTCCCCAATATTTTAGTAGTGCTCCATTGTGCATGGCGAGGTGATGGTTTGGCATTGAATGAAACCCAGGAAACAAGGTAGGTAGATCCCTGCGATAGGCATGATAAAAGTTTGTGTACCGATCTCCACAATCATTGGATGTAGAGAACGAGGCTAGAATGTTGGTGCATGTGATGAGATTGTAAAAGTTCTGAAGTAGAGATCTTTCAACAGCATCACCCTGCCACCATAGTTCTGCAAGAACAAGTGGAAGAATAGCCGAAAAGAGTGTCAGATATTCTTTGGCCTTCAATTTTCCGTGTTTAGCCTCTCCTAGATTTTTTGGTGGACGTCCAACCCAGCTGGGTAGAACAACATCTCGAATACAAGCTCGAATAGCCTCTACATCTCTGGATGGCAATTCAAAGACTGGAAAATATTCTTCGTCTGCTTCATCATCATCATCATCATCACCAAAGTCAAGATTCAGAAAGTTCCTCAGAGTGGGTGTGGTTGGTTCATTATCTTCGCAGAATCATCTACAATCTGATTACTTAAAAGAACGAACGCACTACTGAATTTGGATCCTCGTTTTTTTTTAAACTGGACAATGGACTGGGAGCCTTGTCCACGATCTTCAAAATGACTCTGTCTGGTGTCTGGTTTCTCGATTATCCTCAAGTCCCAGGCGCAGGGAACAACCACTTGGGTCCCCGCTCATGCGTGCGGATTCAAATCAAGCTCTCGTGAGGATAATCGAGAAGCTCATTCTTATCATCGGATATTGACGAATACTGACATTGTGGGGCGGAGTCAGGAAACAGGGCTTTAGCGTAGCGCGCTCCTTCGGCATGCAAATCCAGTCGAAAGCAACCAACAGGGGCTCCGATTTGAGCCATTGTCTAGCTCAGACCTCGATTTATCCCTGCTCCGGCCCCGTGCGGTACGGCTCGAGTCAGGCTGATGAATCCTCACGATGGCAATATAGGTGTCTACTGTTGACCGCCACCCTCGACTTCCCCCCCCGCGAGAATGATCAAGGCTCTAGTCGCTCTCTTTGTCTGCGTCGCTTCCAGCTGTATGGCATTTTCCTCCAATGTCCTGGACCATCGACTTGCTAATTTCAGCATTCGGTCGTTCAAAAAGTCGAAAAATCACAATTACAACCTTTACAACGGTGTGGTTTTGCTTGTCAATGCAGTCACAGCATCCGTGCAGGGTTTATTGGCGGTTAGGCGCTGGCGTGGTCATCTCGGGCGTATTTTCCATGGCCTTTTCGATACGCCTCCACAACGTTTGCCTAATTACAGACGCCTCATTAACCGCTCATTTTCTGTCTGGTGCGTATTACTCGTATCTTAAGCAGATGCCCTGATTTAGATTGCACACGTTTGCGGCCTCCCTAATTTGTGGCTGTCTTCCCGTCCACTTGGCTCCTAGCTATGAATCCGCTGCTTCAGTCGCGTCAAGGTTTTCTTTCCCACATTTAATTTTGAACATCATGAAGTAACTTCAGCTTTCCATTTTCTGTGCTACCGTGCCGCTCCATTCAGACGTATCATGGCACCAATGGAGCGCTCATTTTTGTGGTCAGGCTAATCTTGCTACGTTTCTTCCCCCATCATTCTCCCTCTCTCTCGCAGCACACTTCCCCCATCCATAGCGGCCAGTTCTTGAACTTTTTACATGGAACAAGCCCAGCAAGTTTATGCAAACATCAAGAGAACCTATGCCTTCAAAGCTCAAACTCCCGGCGACAATGACGGCTCGGATGCTCCTCACAGCTCACCTCCATGCGCAAGACTTCTCGCGCCACGGGGCAAGATGTCGGCCGAGGTGGACTTTGACTCAAGCCATTGAAGCCCTTCACGTAAAGCTTCCAAGTGCATCGGTTGAGGCTAGCGAGAATTTATTCAAGCTGTTCAGCTCATTCATGGATACACGACCGTCATCTGGCTCGCCTTGCTCGACGAAACAGGCTTTAGACAGTCAATATGGTTCCTCTCTTACATTCTGGTGTACGTGCTGTGCTGCCAATCGTGGATTATGTTTGATCAATTGACTGACCATCGTCCAGTTCCTGAAACGCTCAACGCTTCATGAGGGCCCAACCATCCTGTCGACACTTTCTCGCCAGCCACACGCAACTTTGGGTGTCACTATGATGGTTACTAAAGTTACTTGGGGAAACCAACTTCACCTGCCAAAACTAACTTGCAAGTTAACTTAAGTACAGAAAAGTAACTTGCCCGTTACTTCTGTCTCAGTAACTTGAAGCCAACTTTGAAGTTTTGAGCCATTTCAAAGGGAATCACGAGGGTGGTTGTTGTTTATTTCGCAGTGCATGTATGGTAAGCATCAGTTTCTTCACGGACGGCCACTGATTCAGCCATTAACTATCACTGCGTTGAAGCGGGTCCTAGAACGCGATATTTTTAGGCGTGTCTATAGCCACATAGACACGCCTAAAAATATCCTGTTCTAGGACGGGCTTCAACGCAGTGTATGCAAGTATGATTTGTCTCTCCTCTCAAGTCTAATGACTGCTTTTCAGTCCTAATTGATCAACCTACCGAGGTCGTCCTAGTAATGAGTCTCTCAGACAGACATTGAGCAGTTGCACTTCAGCTCAGACAATTGCAATTTTACAAGCTTCCTCGGGAGCTAGCCATAGGAGAATTCAATTAGACGACTTGAGAGATATCTTATGACACTCCAAGGCCGCGCACAATCGTCACGAATACCGGAAATGCAAGACATTACTGAGAACACTGAGATCCAACAAAAAAGCCTGAGTTCCTGCAGCCCAAAATCTGAGTCTATACAAGATCTGCCTTCGCTCCGCTTCGGCTGTAATACTGGATTCGCCCGTGAATGGGGTCAATTTCCACTGCAAATCGAAATATATTTACTTCAAATGCGATCAATGTAAGAATACCAATGTAAGTGATGATACAGTAGATATGGCGGCAGAAATTGCCCAAGCAAAAATGGTGTGAGTGGGAAGCAACCCGGCTGGAGCTCAGAGAGTTGAATTCGAACTTGCGGCGCTCTCTGACTGTGGGACCCATTCATGCCCGAGTTAAGCCGTACAGAATATGGGATTTTGAAAGCTGATAGAAGCGATCATGGATGACTTGAGGGACAACTCGAGAGAGAAATTGAGGGTTTGAGGACCAGGCAATTTTTGATGCAGGTTCATAGTAGTCAAGAGGGTAGTTGTATGGCTGCGAGCTTGATGTGCAGACCCAGAGAGAAGATTAACAACCAAAGAGCAAGGATTTATAGTGGGCGAGCAGCCAGGGAATTTCACTGCTATCTTGGGGTAGGAACCACTGGTTTTATAGTGGAAGCCAAGCCTACGTGGCCGCAGTTAGAAGAACACACGGTGCTGTGCGGGATTGTGAAAAATGTGCCAGATATGGGAATTCTCGACGGCAATTAACAGCTTTTGAGCCACGGGACGCGGCTGCGACACAGAAGCATGCCGATTGAGATTCATTTCCGAAGCCCGCAGTTCAACATCTCCTATATGGGACCAACGCAAGGCCTCGTCAGCGCAAGCCGTGTTGAACTGGGCAGATCGCAGTTGCATCGGTGAAATTTTGGCAAGAGTAACAACACAGCAGTGTCACCAAAAATGGGAAAATGGTACAGAATGGCAGGCGAAACTGTGAGGGTTCGAGGTGAATTACAGAGAAGGTGGAACGGGGTAAGCTTGAAGGAGATAAAACCAAACAATCCCCAATGAATTGGGTACATAATCTTAATAGAACGATTAATGCCCCAGGGTGATCCAGGAGATACTTCAGCTGTATCTGCGGTCATGACAGTTGCAAAAAGTGTTGATTCGAACGAACTTGGCTGGAATTGATGCCATCTGATGGCGTAAGTTACTTTCACTGATGGCATTGATCTAACTTGGCGGGCCAAGTTAACTTGAAGTAACTTTCGCAGCAGTACGTTAAGACGAGTGAATGGACCAGAACCAGCTTATGTTCTGATATGAATGAGCCTCAAATTTATCTGCAATGGTTGTGATATTAGGGTGTTACACAGTAGGGATTTCAACCCGATTTCGAGCTCGATTTCGACTCGATTTCGGATCTGATTTCAAAGGCAGCGTGACACGGAGAACGCCGAAACCCGCGATTTCGAGCGAGCGATCAAAGTTGAAATCCTGATTTCAATTTCATCCTTGTGTCTGCTCATCATCCGCCAACCGCGCTCATCGCCTCCCGCCCATCGATCACCGCGATGAGCTTGCATATCTCTTGAACCCGGCCCCCTTAGAGGGCGCACTCTTGACCAGATGATAAGTAATTTGAGATCACATTACATTGAGTAATTACTGTATTCAAAACAATGTTTCGAGGGCAGACTACATGTGTCGGGAATCGGCGGCGGGAGGGGCGGCAGTGGGGCGGGCAACGTTGGCCAAAATCAGCAGACCACGCCCAACACTTTGATGAATCCCACGCTTTCAGGTGGCTTTGAGTGTCACATCAAGTCACGAAATCCATGCTCGAAATCGAAATCGAAATCAAGCTCGAAATCAGCTCGAAATCAAGTTGAAATCCCTACTGTGTAACACCCTATTGTGCTGGTGCATAGGCGGCTTCAACAAACACAAGTTGGAAGACAGTACCGTGGTATCGGGTGTCAATGCAATGGGAACACGATTCAGCTGTGAATGGAAGCGAGTCGGTGCTTTCATTTGAATTCCTGCTCAAATTTGATTGTCCCAGCTCCTGGCTCTTAGGCGGCAAAGCTTGTACAGCTCGAAGAGGTTGGTTCAAGTTGGGACAGCAGGGATCAGAACAGAGTTGAAATTATCCCAGCCTAAGAGTTTCAACCTTTCAAGTGGTTAAGAACTTGGATAATCATCATAATTTCCTGCAGATTATTAAGGGACACCTATGACTATGGACAGAAGTTCCAACACAGTGCGGGAGCGCTGGTGCGGAGGGCCAGCAATGCGCATCAAACACTGAACAAGTGAGGCAGTATTTTGATTAGTGAGTGACCAGAGCCCAGTGGATGCACTAGACACCCTCTTATAAGGACCCGCTGCGTTGCGTTCTGAAGTTCAGTGAACCGTGCAAGTTTAAGTTTGTTTCGCCATGCATAAGCTAAGTTAAGTAAAGTTCGGCCCCGCCAAGCTGAAGGGGCCATCAAAGTTAAAGTTAGCTCCCACAAGTTACTTTTCTCACTCTCATGTCACTATGCATCAAGTGAGATTTCTCCACTGCTATTTCAAAATAATCTTCCTATTTGTGGTTTACTCTTGCGGCATTGAACGAGGTTGGGTGGCCCTATTGAGAGTTCGTGCCGTCTTTCTTTCAGTTCCATACCGGGTGCTGACACTCGTCGCGAGTTTCACAACAACACCTGGTGTGCTTCCCTCGAGTCCGGGCTCTGTAGGTGTCTGCTGTTGTGTTGATACGAGGCTCATTCTCAATTTCTTCTAGATACTTCCAGTTCCTCCGTGGTGTGTGCCCCTTTTGCTCGACAAACGACAGAATAATGCATTTGGCCAACATATGGCGCCCTCCCCTTCTCCTTGGCACTGACGGCTGTATAGGGCTGTCTGTTGCGTCACGTCCGTCACGGTTTGATTCCATTCAGCCCCATCATCTTCCACAGGCTGGCGCACCTGATCCAATGATATGACTTGCGTACGACGAACCGCCATTCTTCGCCGCTTCAGCCAATTTTCTTTTGTTTTCTTTTGCACAATGGCTCGTTAACGAGCCGCGCCACAAAATTCCCAAGCCGAGGAGCTTAGCTCCAGGCCCCCAAAGTGTGTTCCGTATTTTCATTATCCAGCACTTAACCGTGGCTGAAGACTCGAAGGAGGCGAATTGATGATATGAGCGTGAGCGAACATTCAAAGCAGGATCGAGAGAGGCATCGTGATTTTGTTGTTATTTCATAGCGTTGAATTTCACTTCGTGCCATTGAACACAATGCTGTCCAAGCACCTGGCGACGGCATGTCTCGTATATATACTCTATACTACTCTATGCATTGATGCTCCCAGCGTTTCCGATTTGTTGAAATCCTGTCTGACCCTTCTATCGAAGTGGTCCATCAAAGCAGGCAAAGAATACGTCCACACATGGTCCGTGCGGTTTACCAATTGTATTCAGGAGTACTTTGTCCCACAAATGGGATTGAGACACCTCTTCTCCATAAAAAATGCTGAAGAGAACGGCCGCGTTGGGATCCAGTGCGTGCATTAGGCAAGGCAACTGATTTGAGATATACTCACCAGTTCAGGGGGAAAAGGCAATGGAAGTATCCCAGGGGGTATAGCTCACATTTGGGACTCTACTTCGTACTAAATTACAATGCCGGATATTTCTAAGTCCCCCATCCGGATCGGCATGAGATTTATTCAGCTCTATTTCAGAGATTCAGCGAATGGCTGTGGCGCTGAGACGGACCAGCTAAATTCATGTGGAGCTGAATTGCGGCCCGTGTTCGTCGAATACGAACGCTCTCTGTCCAATCCTCTTCAAACATCTCGTATTGTGAATATTCTACCATCCATACTGCTCTGCTGTCCATCCCCACGCTTTTCCGTTTGGGCCGACCCCATTGATCCGTTCGTTGCGATCCAAAGCCGTCACACTGGCCAAGTCCGCTACGCTCAGAGTGGGCAACTGTCACTTGCGCTTTAATTTCATTTCACAATGGGAACTAGAAGAACGCACGGTAAGATTCTCCTTCTGGCGGCCGGCGTTTGAGCTCTTGGGTAGAGCGACAACACCGCGTCCAAGATGCCAGGCGAGAATGATTTGAGTGGGTGAGACTTTGTACTTGTTCGCGAGGGCGACGATGGTTGGGTCGCTGCGAACTTTATCATGCCCAGAAGGGCTATACGCGGTGACGACGATTCCCTTCTTGCGGCAGTATTCCAGCAGCTCGGTTTGCGCGAGGTACGGATGCATTCTGCTATTCATTTAAGTGACCTTCATAGTTCAGCAGAATTTGGATACGCACTCAACCTGGTTCACGGCTGGCACGATCTTTGCTGTCTTGAAGAGCTGCTCGAGCCTAGGAGAAGCATGCGAGTAAGTTCCCGAGAAGAGAAACTCGAAGGCACTCACGTCTTGATCGAGAAATTGCTCACTCCGATCGCTCGAGCGCGTCCACTTCCATGAAGACGCTCGAACTCGGCCCAAGTCTTGTTGAACGTCGGCGTCTCAGCGACTTTCAACTCCCCGAACATCTCACTCGTGGGCGGTGCGTCGTATCCATCTGTAACCACGTATTTATTATGTGAACAGGGAAACAAATCACGGGCTTACTCGGGTACTCCACGGTTTGAGGCCAATGCAAGAGATACTGCGTAAAACATCAGACCGCGCGCGAGCGTCGGTGCAGCCAAACGGAGCTCACCAGATCAACATATCCCAAACCCAAGTTGCTCAAGCTCTCGTCGAATGAGCGCACAACGTACTTTGGGTGGTGCCACCTTTATCCAGATCTTTATCGAACGAGACAATGCCTTGAAGTGGGAGAGAAACTCACGGGAGTTTCGTCGTCACGAAGACTTCTTCGCGTGCAAGCCCAGAGGCGCGCACAGCCGCGCCAACATAAGTTTCCGTGCCTGGTAATTGTCAACATCTGATATTACGAGGCCACCATTGAAGTGCTTACCGTACATGTAGGCTGTGTCAATGTGCCGATAACCAGCCTGCCAACAGGGAATTAACTACAGGACAGAACATCAAGGGAAGAATCGTTCACCTGGAGGCCGGTGAGGATCCATTTCTCCGAGTCTGCTGCAGCCTGCGGGGTGAAATCGCCTGGGGCAGCTCCAAGCCCTGAAAGCGAATGAATAAATTATCGTAACGTTTTGCCGTGGAACAGACCGATGGCGGGAATGAGGGCTCCAGTGTTCAATTTAATCGAAGGAATGGCTGCCATGAGTTATTCGTGTTCTGTACCGAGGCAAATCGCTCCTTTATATAAGTACTGTAGACCCAGACCAACCATAGACCGTACGATATCCCGGTTTCTCCGGCATACAACGTGTGAATATCCCGACGCGGTCGGGATTTAAACTGCAGAGAAATTCCCAACAATCGCCTCAATAGGGAATTTGAATCACGGCTGTACATGTACCGGCTGTCAGTGTATAAATCTCAGTAAGCTCCTTGGATGAGTAAGAAACTCGCAAACTGAGTCTGACTGGTTTGAACTTTGCAGACTGTTAGCCCAGTTGTTGAGTTGAATTGCGGATGGAGTCCGACGGACAGCTACTGAAATCAGTGAGACCTGTCCTCCGGGCTCTCCAAGAAAACCGTCGAATGCTACCCCCAATATTGGATCCTCCGGGAGTTTTTAAGACGCGGGTTGAACAAGGTCACGCTTTGCTGACGGATCACTGATGCATCCTTACCAAGACTCTTTCTTTGTCATTTCCTCCAACTTTGCTACAGTTCGTCTTCTATGCGATCTGAGATTTGACAGTCGCAATATGACTATGCATGAGATATGCCCAAGGGGCTTCCGAGATAAGGGATTTCCTAATAAGGAAGGGGGGGAGGGGTCCCTCCTGGCCGCGAAAAAAAAGTTTTATACTAACTTTTGGAATTCAAGTCTGGACCATATTTCTGCTCTGAGGAAGGTATTTTGATGAGTTCTGAGCTGACTCTGTGGACAACCTTGGCTGAAGAACAAGTTGTTGCCATTTGGTTGCAATCTATGGTTTGTTCAACTCGGTTCAGGCACTCAGACCATTCCCGGCATTTGCCGAACGGTGATAGATCAGTTGTTTGAGACATTTCTGCGGTCACTTTTTGGGTTCCTGACAAATTGAATACTTTTTAGGGTTCTGCTCCTCACCACTTTCTGTTTCTAATACTTCGGTATCTCGGGAGAACAGGGAATTCCCGTCGGGCATCACATCTTGAACTTGAATCCTGCAAATCGCATACAATGAACTAAACATCTCCGGGTAAGGGTCTCTGTTCTTCAATCTTGCTTAAAATCTCCAGTTATGCGAGGCTGAACACAACAAAATGTCGCAATCCGACCGCACCGATCATTGATCGACACAGCCGCAGTGCTTGCAAATATTGCTCAATACAGCATGAAGACGCTGTCTGTGTTCATTATGCACACACATTGGGAATGAAGAAGCCATGGATGGCCCCAAAACACATTTTCTGTGGTACAACGGCGTGCGGATGAGGCGGAACCTGCTCCCGAGGGCGTGGGAAACACCTTCCCAAGATGGGAATTTCCTCTTTTAGAGGGGGGGAGGGGTCCTCGATTTTGCTGAAAAAAAAGTTTCGAGGTAGGGTGTGGATTTCGCGGATCGGGAGCCCCTTGGATATGCCTTATCGGGAAGCTATGTATAAAACACGACACAAAATCTGGCAATCAATCCTCCTCCTCCTCCACCAGTGTGCACTTCAAGTTGCCCTACTAGGCTCCATCCTCTACAATGCCCAAAAAATCGATTTCTGAAGCCGACCTGGTTGATCTCCGCGGCAAAGTTGCCATTGTAACTGGCGGCAAGTGAGCTGTTTGCCAGACTGCTCATCCTGTCCGTGGACTGAACACCCGCCTCTAGCACCGGTATCGGGTATGCGACGATCCAGATGCTAGCCCGCAAGGGGGCAAAGGTGACACTTCTCGAGGAGATTCCAGTCCAAGGCTGACTCGGTCTGAAAATAGGTCTACATGGCTGCCCGCGATGAGGGGCGGGCCACAGCAGCTATCAAACAGCTGCAGTCGGAGGATATAAAGGACGGGAGCGTTCACTGGCATAAACTGGATCTGTCTGATCCCCGTGCTGCGCACAAGTCCGCAGAGGAGTTTCTCAGGAAAGAACAGCGCCTTGATATTCTGGGTACGCTGGTTTTTGTATTGTTTTCAGCGATACTCATTTTTCTCAGTCAATAACGCAGCGTCCTCGTTAGTTTGCTTTTGATTCTACGCCGGGGGCTGTCGCTAACTATCCTCAGGGGCACTCCACCCTTCTCACTCACCAGAGACGGGCTGCTCGATATCATGGTCACCAAGTACGCTGCATTTCTCCGCACACATCCCGTGAGGCAGTTCCTGACATGCCCGCAGTCATATCAGCCCTTTCGCCTTCACAGAAGCTCTTTTGCCGCTGCAGGTAACGACTGCGAAGGAACCCGGTGCTGATGTGCGGATCGTGAATGTGTGTCGCAGCGGCCCGTGGAGGTCGACCTTGAACTGATAGCTTGTTAGGTATCGTCGATGGTCCACTCTCGGATCAAGGCGACGAGCTTTGCCACCAAGGACGTCTTTGCGAAAGACTATGGCTCTTCATTTGGCGGGGTCATGGACAACTACGGTGCGGATCGCGCTGCCATATGGGCTCAACTATATTAGTAGTTGACGCGATTTAAATAGGCACGACTAAGCTCGCGAACATCCTCCACGTAAAGGCCCTCCAAACGCGGCTCAACACGCAGTCTATCCCCATCACCTGCATCTCCCTTCACCCCGGCTCTGTCCACTCGACTGGTTCCAGCTCGGTCATCGGGAGCATCCCGTACATCGGATTCGCTGCCAAATATCTCGCGTCGGCGCTCCTAGGCTCTTGGCGCTCCGGCGCAGCGACCGTCGCGTTCGCAGCCGCCGGCAAGGACGTGGCGGTGCAAAGGGAGCAGTACCAGGGTGCGTACCTGGTTCCCACTGCGGTCATCGGCACACCGTCGAAGTATGCATTGGACGGGCGGCTGCAGAACGAGTTGTATGAGAGCACGGAGAGATTTATTAAAGAAATGGGCCTCTAAATGATCTCGCTAGCTTTGCAACTATATAATCCATGCGTTCTTCTCTCTTTCTCGCAGCTTATAGCAACCCTGCCTTCCTCGCCCAACGTTGGGCATATGCTCCTCCGAGTTAATTTGCGGTCACTGTCAGCGCGAGTTGTGCGCCAACAGGCTCTGAGTCCACCGAGATTCTGGGCAACCAAAATAACAAGAGGTGTACCACGAGGCTGGGTTTTCGGTGGATTTGTATTATGAAGGCGTAGTCCACGGCCGAGAAAAAACCGGCCTTGAGTAAACGACGAAACGTTAAACCGTCGGCAACGGCGATACAAAGAGACTACCAACAGAAATTCAGGCCGTGTCGAGGTCCGTGCTATACCTTTGTTGAAAGTCCTCATCATGTTCCTCCGCCAGTGTCTTTGGACGAAATTCGGGGAGGCGCGCCTTAATCCATCGTGGTGGGGCAGCTCCGTATTTCATGGAAGGAATCGGAATCGAACGAGCGCCAGCAGGATTTGGACGGCGACACGATAGAGTAATCAGACTCGACGCGCACTGTGCGCCTCCTTGCCTTGCTTACTTTCTCCACAGGCGGGACTTGTCGGCTATTAAAATTTGTCTGGCTCAACAAACCGTCAGCCTCGGTAGAAGTCTGAACACACATTCACTGATGTGGATATAAAATTTTCCGGCTAGTATTCTGATAGTTGAATTTCCACACGGAGGCGCCGCTTCAGATCCGAGGGGGAGTTCCACGAAACAAAAGATTGTTGTATCGTGCGTTGTCCGCCGATAGCAAGGCCTCGAGTCGAACGAGGGATGTCGGGGATTGCAGATAAGGACATCGTAAGTCGCCATTTGAAACCACGCTTACCGTGCACCTCCCCTCCTCTCTTGCGTGCCGTGGCGCCCGGATGGGCTGGGAATTTCTTTGGATGCCATGGAATCGGGTGTCAGAGACTGTGAGACAGGAATTCAACTCACCCTCCACGCCACAACCAAGAAATGCGCACTCCCGTCGAAAAAGAAAAACCGAATGCACT
The DNA here is from genome assembly GCA_029282495.1 of Mycena albidolilacea. Classification (NCBI taxonomy): domain Eukaryota; kingdom Fungi; phylum Basidiomycota; class Agaricomycetes; order Agaricales; family Mycenaceae; genus Mycena; species Mycena albidolilacea. The sequence goes on along the minus strand of JARIHO010000047.1, from coordinate 749,201 downwards.
GGAAAGGCTGGGCCTCGAGTCGAACGAGGAATTTCTCGAGTTTCCATGCGGACCGTACTTGCCTTTCCTGGGCGATGAAAACCGTGGTATGTAGGTTGGAAGATCTGGATCTGATGCAGGTGTAAGCGGTGGAAGAACATCGAGAACCCGATCCACCTTTGAGTAACCCGACGTACGAAGAGAGGAATCAGCTGGTAGATAATAGGATTATGGTAAAAGAGCCAGGAATTCAACACGCTCTTTAGTACACAACACGAAGACTTGCATTTTACAATCAGTCGCAGGGTTTCCTCCGACACGAAGCGGTCGAAGAAGAGAAAGGAACGAGAAAAGGAAGGTTCTTTACAGCCGCGGCAGGAACACGAGTCGGGGGCTGCGGGAGCAAACGCTGCTGCTGCGGTGATGAATTCCTTAGTCAAACCCGGTGCGGCCCCTGCACCACCGTGCATTTCTTGCCTGCATTGAAAATCGGATAGGTGAGGACATAATTGAAATGAGTATCAGCGAAACCATGGGCTAGAAATAAAATCATCAGTGCTGTCTCGGCATGCACCCTACACTTCACCACCTTGCTGCGTGGTCCGAGACTGGAGAGTATCTGAATCGGGGTCTGAGCCCGGCGCTGGTACAGGTACGAATGCCCGAGGCCGAGCGCGCTGCGCCTCCTGTGTCAGCGAAAACCGATATTAGCACGGGAGAATAAAACGCTCCGGGGGTTGTGTTGGTGAATCGCATCGCAAAATTCAACTAAAAGAGGAGGTTAGTACCGGAATTTACCTTGGAAATACGTATAGGAACCAGAGACCGAACGAGAATAGAAAAACATTGAGGACAGCGCCCCGAGTCGTACGAGGCATGTCGGGAAATAAATTTCGTAAAAACGAAAATCGCAACCCGGGGCACAGTCGAATGTGTGTGTACAGTGATGATAATGTATCTGGTTTCAACCTAATTCAGTCCCATCTCGCAGAGGCTGTCCGCAAAATCGGACCTACTCTTTGGTTGCGATACTCTTGTGATTCCCGGTTTCATCGCAGTTTACACTGCTACAGTGTGTGGCGCTCGCTCTTCGTTAATTGAAGTCCCATGATCTGTCTTGAAGGGTGACTGGAATAAGATCAATGTAGAGCTCTCAGCTCAGAGGGAGAAAAGCAGGGTACTGTGGCAAGGGGCGAGTCGAGCGGGGGGGCTACGGGGTCGCTGTTGTGCTACGACCGGATGCCATCAGGAAAAAGTCCTGGGCTCATAGTTGGCCGGTTAGTTATGTAGCACTTTGTAGGTGTCATAGTTGGGGTAGCTTGGCAGGCAAATATATAGTGCCTATGGTCAACATAGCTCCCTGAGGAACTATGTACAACTACTGTAGTATTTCGTTCAATTCGTATAGTCACATGTCACACGGCCAAAAATCTACGAAAATTTTCGTAAGTCACCCAGTCACAGAGGCGATTTTGGGCTTAGCCGAACTAGCCGAGCGTTGCCGGCAGATCAAATTCCCTAAAGGGGACCGGTTACGGAAGGTTCAATTCGTATGATAGTGTCACACCCCAAACCGTCTTACAAATTGAACAAAATACTACAGTACGTAGGACGGCGCAGAAACTATATAATGCTATGTAGTTCCCCACGGCGCCTATGTGTGGCTATGACGAGCGCTAGCGCGAGAATCCGGCCCTAAAGAAGGACGATGGAGACTCCGTCAAGAGTAGTAAGCTCTTGACGGAGTCTCCATCGTCCTCGAGGCCCTCGGTAAACATATACAAGCAAACCTTAGCCTTAAGCTTCTCCAGGTCGGGGGGTGAAATCTCCCTGCATCAGATAAAATTTATTGCTGAACCTTTAGGTTTGGCTACCCAGAGGAAGAACGATTTTGTCCATCAGTTTTTGATCAGTTTGTCATGCACAATTGGTCATCGCAGGAAAAACATCGATAGCACGGAGCTAATGAGAAATAATAAGCAATCAAAATGTGAGTAGATTTTTACGACCTTGCTGCTTCGAATTCCTGAGTTCTAGCTTGTTGCAACGATGGAAGGCACAGCAAATCTGTGAAGTTCAATTTCGGTCATTAGTCATTTCTGCTTGATGTTCGGGCTATTATCCGTTGACGTGAGAGTTTACTCACGACTTGCTCACGACGCGTCAACGCACGCGCCAGGGTATTATAGCGGCACATGGACTTCCTCAGCGCCGCGTTTTGAGACCCCAATAGTGGCGGTCAGAGTAGACGATTCTGGGCGATTCTCGCCTCGATTCTGACAACGATTCTGACGTCGATTCTGGAATTCTTTTTCCCATCAACATCGTGTGAGAATCGCTCAGAATCGGCTTTTAATTAAATTACAGCCAGAATCGTGTCCAGAATCGTTGTAGAAGCGCCTCCCGAGGCGCTTCTACAACGATTCTGGAGGGCGATTCTGCATCATGACGATTCTCCCACGATAAAAGAATTCCAGAATCGTGTCCAGAATCGTTGTCAGAATCGCTCATTTAAATTCTACTCTGACCGCCACTAATGAATAAATGATGCCAAGGACCATCACAATCCGGGGCGCAGAGGCTACATAAATTATTCAGAGCGATTGAAGGGGTTTTATATGCTTTTAATTTTGGTTTTAGCTCTTCAATACATCTGATTTGACCTCCCGTCCCATCCCTCGTGCCAGACCCCAGAAATTTCAACATGTACTCATTTCCACACAGACTCCTCAGTATTTGCTTTGATTTCTTGTGCGGTTTAGGCGAGGTTGAGGCTGCCGGAATGTTCAATTCTGTGCCAAAACAGAGCGGATTCATTTGAACCAACCCATAACCTTCATTCTGGAGTACCAAGAAGTCTTGCGGAAGTTTGAACTGAATTTCCCGAAATTCCGGGTGGTTGTCACATTAAACTGAAGCTTAAAGGCCGGGATTAAGCTCAAAAATGGCCCACGCATATGCTGTATTACTCGCCTTTCGCCTGGAAAAGCATCAGGGATCGAATGTTTCTGATCGAACATCCCCGATCATATATTTAATTCTCGGTTATTTCTGTACCTGCCCGCACCTTCTTTCCTTACTGCATTGGGCCTGAATATCCTTCTTGTATCTTGTACATAGTAACACAGTATAATGAATGTTGATGACCACCATCTTGGCAGTCAACCATCGGAGTGCAGACACATTTCATATCCACCTACCTAAAGGTTCAGCATCCGCCTTGGAGAGGCCTAATCCATGTCATACTCACTGCGTTTCCAAAACAATAGCTGGTCGGGATTTTGAGTAAATAGTGCAATCGCCGAGAAAGTCCGACTTCGGCAATTTCAAAATTTTACTTGAACTACCCTAAGTCGTCGTCATTCATCTGACAATAATTTCGATTCGGATTTTCAGTTGTTCTAACTTTAGCCAGACCTTGAACTTCAGCAAAGGCTAGGTTTGCTTTCGGCAGCTACCTCATAGGCCTGGGGAACATATTTTGAACGGATTCAACTTTTTTCAGAGCCATAGTTGAGCTTCTACAAAGGTTGGCTGAGCTACTCTTGAACATTTCCGAAGGTATCAGTGGCCGCCTTAGACCACCGGAATAGTTTTATGACTACGGCTGGGCCTCTATAACAAGTGGGCAAGCTTATCGCAACCGTTTCAAAAAGCTCTCTTGGACGTTCCTAGGAACCATGCAATGTCGGAAGAACATCTCCACCTGCTAACGCTTCAGGTCCATGAGCAAAACTCACACGATTCCGCTAGCCGGCTGACCGATTATTGAGATTTTGCAATCGCCCGTCGGACGATTCTCGAACTTTTGCAATAGCCCCTTGAGCTATTCTTGGCCATTTCAAATAGCCTCTCTTGCTGTGGCGGAGCTTGATGGAAATTTCGGTGGGACAGAACTCGGAATAAAGCAAAATCCATGGAATAGCTGTGGTCTGGCTATTAGAACAGCATGTAGTACGCATCACCTGCTGCCCGCCCTCCCGCCCTCCGCCCTCCGCCCTCGCAATCCACCGCCCTTCCTTATCGCGGAAGCAAATTTCGTTGGTTACCCAGCGCTGCTCCCATCTGGGAGCCATGTGCGAGCCAGGGACCACCTGAGACAAATTGTTAGTCAGTTGATGGAGAAAATAATAATAATAGAGAGGTTGCGCAAAGCCACCCCGAGCATGGGGTGGCTTCCAATTGCGCTTTGTGTGTCCACCCAAGGGTGGGTCTGGTCCGGGTGCCCTAGAACATCATATCAGCGTCCATTTCATGCACTCAAAGTGAAGAAAGTATGTAGAGGCTTTTTCAGAATCTCCATTTTCCAAGCCACCCTCGCTCAGGATGGCTTTGCACAAGCTCTCTAATATAAAGGTGTATGGACTCACCACTTGCCTCCGTCCGTTTTTTTGAAGACGCACCCAATGCAACAGCTGCAGCTCAGCCAGACTGATCACAGTCAAGTCAGTCCATTGCTGTCATATTATTGGCATCGCTCATCATCCGTGTCCCAGAGTTACCCAAGCACAACTTGGACGCAGCCTACTTCTCAGCAATACGTTAGTTCTTCTCTATTCCATTGGCATTCCAGCACTGACCATGACGCAGGGCTCGATGGCCAATACTAATGTGAGTTCCTATGCTATCTGTAGGATAACTTTATTAACCAACGGTACAGCTCGACGGTTTCAATGGGACTTACTGCAACGGACATCCAACTCAGGAATCTGTCAATTACCACGTCAGTCCTTTTATGCTTACAATCTGGGTCAATGCTTACTTGCGTGTGTGTGCCCAGGACTACGGTGCCAACGCCGGAGGTGGGCCTATCTATGATCATCCTGGAGATCAGCATCCGCCTCCTCCCGGTGCGGTGAATGTCCAGCAAGTAGCTGGAGGAGAAAACGGTCAGAATGAGGTAAGCCCCACATTTCAATGGATGATACATCAACTGACTCACCTAAGGAATGGCCTGCTTCGCCCAGCACATCAAACAGCAGATCCAAGCCCAGATTGCACCTGAAATGGTCGCCATTTACAAATGTATTGCTGAGCTGGAAGGGCAGAAGGCCCAAGAGGAGGCTGACGAAGAAGTGGCCAAGGAGAGAAAGAAGTGCCCTCAGGTCATAACCGTCAGTTGCGATGGTCTCTTTTCCCTGATGCAACACTCACCAATTGTTGTCAGAGATCGGTCTCGAGCACCATGCGCAACCTTCTGGGTATGGAAGATGCCAAATCCGTGGTTCCGGGGCCCTTGGGGATCGGCGAGCTTCCTCGGGTGGATGAGAATGGCATTACTTTATTCAACCCAACCTGGGAAGGCAATGCGGACGGGACCCAGGCCTTGGTGGTGGCGACATTCAAGCTGGTGTGGGCGAACGAACAGGTAAGGCTTCGTTGGAGCTATCATCAGCCTCAGCCGCTGATCGTCCTTCATACTTAAGGCTCAACACACCTGGCCTACCCAGCTCGCCCCTTGAACCCAAAGCTTAGAGCCACCGTCAAGGCAGCTGCTATCCAACACTGGAGCACTCTGCATAATAGGTACACTGCGCAAACGATGTGGAAGGGTAGGATGACCCGCTCGTAGACTTCTCCCTTTCCCCTATTCTTGTTGCTTAGCGTACGGTACATCGGTCATCGGACCGATCATTTGTTTCGTACATCCAGATGCCATAATATATCCTCCTTACACCTGAACCACCACAAACGTCGCGGCCAGTGACCTGAGTGCTCCAACGTGAGCACGCCGCCAGTGAAGCCTCTCCACCTCTTGCCCAGATTCCCCCCTCCAACGAGTCATTACGAGCCCGAGCCTTAGCCCACGCCCACACGGCACATTCCCCATTTTACACCCAATTTCTATTCTACGCCTAAAGTATTCCTGCCAATAAAACATTTCTCGTTTATTCACCGCTAGAAGTACCTCAGAAAAATTTCCCACAATCCCGAAAACCTACCACCATAAGAGAGTAGGTGATTTTGGATTTTCCGCCAGTTATACCAACTTCTCCCTGCTGTATTTTGTACAAAGAATCTTAGAAATATCATCAGGTGTTCCTGAGTTATACTCCTTTTCCCAAAAACCTGTGTTTCAGCCCATTCCCATGCTGTTGTTTCCCCATTTCCCATAATTTCATCCAAATTTGGTCCTTTCTCACCCGGAAAACCCCTAGAACCACCCATTCACCTCATAGATCCATATTTGAGACCCAACCGCTGCTGATATACCTCAATCTGACACCCTAGAACCCCAAATATTGCCTACCTTCCTATTTGGGACGCTGGAGGTTGGTTGTTTGTCGCAGCATTTTCACAGGACACACTCGATCACACGCCTTTGCTCTGTCTATCTCCAAGTCCACTTTCGCCCACACTCTCCCACCACCTCGAGCACCCACCCCTATTTCTAAAACACCTCACCAGGTACTTCTAAAACGTCATAGTCCCACTAGAAACCCGCCTAATCGTTCTAGATCGCAGGAGCCCGCCGTGCCCCCACTTCTAATACACCGCCCGCTCACTTCTAATACCTCGCCGACCACTTCTAAAACCTTGCGCTGCCCGCTCCGCCCCCGCCCGTGCCCGTTCCCGCCCGTCCCCACTTCCAATACCCCGCGCTGCCCACTTCCAATACCCTTCCTGCCACTTCTAATACGCCGCCGCCCACTTCTAAAACCCCGCGCCGCCCACTCCGCACCCGCCCTTGCCCGTGCTGTCGTGTCCGCCCCCAATACTCGCCCTGTCCGCTTCCCGTTCCCCTCGCGCGCCGCCTACTTCCACCACTGCGCACGCCCCAACCCCGTCTCCGCGCACCCGTGCCGCCCGTGTCCCCACTACCCATCCTGTGTGTTGCCACGCCCGCTCTGTCCCGCCTCGTCGCTGCGTCCACTCCGCACGCTCGTCCCGTCCCGCCCCCACACCGCTGCTGCACCTTCCGCTCTTGCGCCCCACACCCGCTCCGTTCCGCCCCGCCGCTGCGTCCACCCCGCGCACCCGTCGCCCAGCCTTTAACGTCGCTATTGCGCCGCGTCCGCGCCCACGCCACCGCGGTGCCCTCATCCCCTTCCTGTGCCCGCGTCTCTTCAGCCTCGTCGAGCCAGAGATGTTCCTCACTTGGCTCAACGATGTTACCGCGTATCGTGATGCCCTCACCACTCGCAAGCGCCGCATCGAGCACAACGGGATCACCTTCAACCTCCTTTGTGCGATCCTCGTCTCTCGCTGGCTCGTTGTCGCGCACTGCCCCGTCATCGGGCCTCGAGTGCCTCTTCCAGCTGTAGCACTTCACGCGCACATCGCTCGAGGGCGTCTCCGTGTACCAGCTCGGCCTCAAGGGCGTCGACCTCGCCGACCGCCCGCTCGCGCAGACAGTCATGGCAGGCTGTGTGGCGACGATGGTGTCCATCCCGTACTTCAAGGGCGCAATGCCCATTGAGAAGCTCGACGTGTTCCCGCTCCGCTTCCACCCCGCAGAGGCACAGCTGCGGGAGATGATTGTGCGCCGGGGGCAGAAGTTAGGGTCTTCTTCTGCCCCATCTCTGCCGTGTGCTCACAATGGCCAGCGATCTTCCACCGCCTCAACCCGAATGACTGCTTCCCACTCCCGGTGCCGCCCAAACCCAGACCCAAACCCGAACGACGGTCATGTGAACAACAATGTTGATATGGGCTACGGGCAGCCTTTAATGCTGCCCACGCCGGTAATCTTCGGCCAGGCGTTTGGGAACACCGCGCTGGTGCACACGCAGCAGGCGGATGCGACAGAGGAGAGCGTGGTGGATCTGTCGGAGGCAGACCCTGGTCCGTGTAGCCACGCGTTCCACGCCCGACAAGATAGATTGTTCTCCGGTCGTACAGTGCCAGCTGTGCCCTGTTCTAGCCTTGTCCGGAGGTCAGGCTTCACAGCAGGTAAGCAACATGTTCTAGTACTAGTATCGAGCACTTACATTGGAGATGAAGAGCCGCCCGAACACGACCAGACTGCCATCATCAGCCGCCGCGAGAGCACTGGCGCGGTCAAATCCGCCTGCGCGAATGAGCGGCCGCGGCACCCAGATCACACGCAGAGCATCGTTCGACTGGTGCCCTCCGTGCGCAGCTCATCCCCGCTGATTAGCGGCTCGATGAGGTGCAGGTACGTGAGTGTCGGGTGGCGTGTGGTGAGTGCAGATATGAGGTAGCTGAATGGCAGGAGGGGGTCCTGCATACCCATACCTGCGACGGGTCGACGTCGTTTCCATCATAAGCAGTGGGAAAACATGGGCCCTACCGTGAACGGTGCTCCACGGGCTGAGGCGTATCGCGGTGCGCTGGGGCCTGACGGCTGCGACGATGGCGTCGACGACCTCCAGGACAAAGCGTGCGCGGTTGGCGATGCTCCCGCCGTACGTGTCTGTGCGGGTGTTGGAGATGTCCTGCAAGAACTGGTTGGGGAGGTACCCGTTCGCGGCTTCGATGGGGTCAGCAGCGTTGTGCAGCAAGGCAATGACCCACAGTGTACTTCCACACCGTCAAATCCCACTGTGATGGTGTTCCGCGCTGCCTGAATATATATTGCGACGTACGCCTCGATTTCGGCCACGCTGAGCGCGCGCGGACACGCACTTCTGCCCGTCAGCGGCACGTTCGACGCGGAGACATACGGGAAGGTCCAGCCTCGCGCCACGGCAGCCAGCTGCGCGGGCTCCGCGATGCGCCCCAGTGCCCACAGCTGCATGAAGATGAAAGAGCCCTTCGTGTGTACCGCCGCCGCCACCTGCATTCATTCATTCAGTCAGCCAGCGCACCCCGCACTGTGGCATCCACACCTCTCTCCAGGCGCCGATCTGCGCCGGGCCCCATATGCCCGGCACGTTTGCTAGCCCGCCTGTGCGTGCGGCGATGAGCGTGGACTCGGTGATGAGGAGCGTGCCGGGGCGGGTTGCGCGCTGTGCGTAGTATTCGCGCTGGTCTTGCAGCGCGTTAGCGGGGCGAGCACGACGCGGTGCTGCAGTGCGATGGTCCCGATTTCGACGGGCTCAAATAGGCGGGGAGCCATTGGGAGATAGAGAGAGGTGCTGGTTGTGACGCAGGCCGAGGAATCGAATTACATCCATGTAAGTTAGGCGGTACGATCCTCTCGGATGTCAGGTCAGCCTCAGGGGAGAGGTGTGTACCAAAATAGCCTGTTATCAGGACTGCGTGTTCACTAAATTCACTTGCGTCCATCCTTCTTCACTTCGGAAGTGATGTCCTCCTTTTTGGCGCTCCGACTTGGATGCAAAGATCCTTACCGCTACGGCAACTTTGGCAGAAAGAGCACTCTGATCGCCGGGATAGTAAATTGCAACTCGGGTCCGTTCTCATAGATGAGAAATGAATGCCGCCTTCATCTGTTTGCTCAGGATCCGACCGTCTTGCTCAAATTTGTCGCAAGATATATAAACAGCTTTGTCCAAGGGACAAAGATAACGCTCCCGCAGAACACCAGCACAATGGAACTTGAAGGGATCGCAATAGTGGGTCGTCGTTGTGAACTCCTTTGACTTCACTGATCCAGCATAGGTTGGACTCGCCGCGCAACTGCCATCTGGGCCCCTGTCTTCGACGGACTTTGACTACGCCTCCTTCTGGGACTTCCTTGTGACCAGCGGAAAGGCATACGAGCCATTGGAAAATGTGTTGCCGGATTTCGTTCGGTAAGCGAATAAAATTATTGCGACCTGTCATATGATCATAGACAATTTTTTTCAGGGCAAGCACGTAAGTCAAACTTCCGGCCCAAGGCAGCTTCCTGAAGAATGTCGCAAGCTTTGATAACATTTCTCTCGGCATAAGCACGAAAGACGTTCGAATGACCCCATATTGCGCGAGACGTTTGTTGGATTTGTCCTTCCAGGCCCTACTGGATTCCGGTATCGACTCGTGGCGCCATAATATAGGATGCTTCATGAGCGGAAATAGGCCAGGGCACATGAATGCACCGGTAAGTCATTTTGAGAAGCACAGTCGCGTTGTTCATTGAACCAAGTGGTGTTTAGGGCGCACTCGAAAAAGGGATTGATGCCGAGGGGAGTTTATCTGGTACACCGTATTTGATGGCGAATCGGATCTCCTACGCCCTCGATCTCACTGGACCGTCCCTCCAGTTGGATGCAGCTTGCAGCAGTTCCCTCACAGCTCTCCACCTTGCCGCCACTGCGATCAGGCAAGGAGACTGTGAGGCTGCGCTTGTCGGGGCAGCGCAGATAAATCGAGAGTAAGTCAGCCATCCTAATGGAAAATTTTAAATCTTGATACATGATATACAAGGCTGTCCGAATGGACGACCTACGTGCAAGGCAGTATCTTGGTGGCGGACGGAATGAGTGGACCGTTGGATGCCGAGGCTGCCGGGTTTGTCCTGATTTGTCTCCATCACTGATCCGAACCTGACTTGTCTTCTCTTCCCTCTGCAAAGATTCGGCTGTGGCGAAGCCGCGGTCGTCGTCGTTCTCAAGCCTCTGAAAGATGTGATTTGAGATCATGACCACATCTATTCTATAGTTTTAGGCTCAGCCATCAAGGCCACCGGGTCGCAGATGCCACTCTACCGTAGCTACGTTCCCAATGGTGTTGTGCTAGAAGAATGCATTCAGCGGGCGTATGAAAGATCTGGTCTCAGCCCTAGTGATGCAGACTACTCATCATCACCGAAAGTAACCGGAAATTCGCTTATTACAGCCGAAATTTGTGGAATGTTCTTGATCTGATTGCCTAGAGAGGTTCATTATTAACCGTTCTTTAACGAAATGCCTCCTCGGCTGTGCTCTTACTCCATGTAGTTCCTCCATTGGGTTCCTTCTCCGCTACAAATCACTGTGTTTCCCCATTTGCACCGGCGCGGAGTGTTTTCAACTCCTCTGACTCTCACAGCAGCCTGCGGAAACTTCGCCGCTGTGCACTCATTCCCGTTCAGGCAACCTTTTCCGATTCTGCGGACCTGCGGAGTGACTGCGGACTGTCTGACGGCTGGACGGATCGGGACCTCCGGGGTACTGAAGCTAGTCCCGTGAATTCCCAGTGCACCGAAATTGACTACGCCGCAGGGCAACAGATCTTTGTCATACTGCAGCCACGTATGGCTTTTACGGATATAAAGAGATAGAGTTCCATGTCGTCCTTTTATCCTCCCGCTCTCGCTTTTGGCTTTTCGCATGTTCTACTGTTGCCTGGTTAATTCTGCATTCCCCCTCACCCCCATATGATTTGATGAGTCTTTTGCTGCTTAGCTTGGGTCTTAGCTTGGGCGTCACTGCAATGCACTTCGTGACCCAATTTCTTGCCTACCTTGCGGCTTCAAATTCCGTTTTTGGCGGCGTCTTTTTTTCGTATAGCTTGGGTTTTTTCTTGGGCGGGACTGGATGAATAAACATCGCCTGCCTTGCGCCTTTGAATCCAGTCTTTGGCCTGCAACTCCCGCAATTACATCAATGAACCTGCCCGTGGTCCCAAACGAACAACGCCTTGGGCAGAATTTATCTTGAAGATGCAGGGCCAACTGCTGCTCCTTCTGGAGGACAAAATTCCGTTGATGTATAGCATTTGTCCCGGTCCATCGGTATTCGGGTGCAGACCGCAGTTTCTAGTGTTCTTTCATATGCCGAAAAAATTGACTTGCCGTCAGAGTTGGTGAACCTTTCATGTCAGAATCGCCTCCACCTAGAAAGGTCAGCTAATCCCCCTCCTGCTGTTCTGTAATTTCCGGGTGATATTCCGTACACGATGTACACTCGCAATAAATATTTTTTTAATTGCAAGTTCGGCTTTACATACCGGAGCGAAGCGGAGGCCCATCTTGTCCATTCTTTAAGATTTTGCTCATTTGGCGGTGCCCATCACGTTGCATTTGTTTAGTTTCTTCTCCATAAGGTTTAATTAACCTGTTTTTGTCCACGCGCAGCGCCCTTATGATCTACTAGTACTACGGACTGCGCCATCAAATTTATCTTTTCCTGAGTGACCCAAATTCGCATGCCTCGGCTTGCGAGCCAGCTGTGAGCTCCACGCCCACGCTGGCGCTACGCCTGAGACTCTTGTGGAAAGTAGCGCAAGCTCAATTATTAAGATGTCAAAAAGGTTGAACCTATTACAGGTAGGGATTAAGGGGAAATACCGCACCACCCCTCCAAATATCAGAACGATTGGGATATGCGAAGGTACCCGGTGCACTTGCATGACGTTGACCATCCTGGCGGAAGGAATATACTAAGAATTAATCAAGGATTTGTTGTTTAATAGCCTGGAGTTGTATCCGGTGAGTATACGCATATAAGTACATGCTTACATACCCCTCCATTAGTTGGACCGGCCGACATTGCGATCAGGCTTCACCAGATCAAGATATGGCTTTAGGTGCTCCTTCCAGTCCTTCCAGTCACCCTCCATCGAATCCCCGATTGTGGCCTGCTCCCAGTAGTAACCTTCCAAACGTCTAATTAGTTCCAGGGGAGGTTGAGGAAATGTCTAAGAACATTATGTGGATGAATAAACACCACTTTAACAGGAAATCGAGATTTCACCTTCAGCCATTGCGCCGCATGGTAGTTTAAACAACTCCTGCTTTTTTCTCCCATCAGCATGGGTTCGACGAAACATAGATCCCGCAACAGCTGCGGAGAGGGCAGACACGATCTGAGAAAAAGACTCGATCCTATAAAGATGAGAAAATCCCACCTAAAGTAAGAGTTATGACGGCGAAGCAATTGCCTAAGACAACTACTCACAATATAATTTCATCCATCTCACCGCTGAGAACCTGCTGAAAGACATGTAACGAGCCACTAGCCAAGTCCCATAGTATTGAGTCAAATTGTGGCGGGAAAAGGGTGGAATCTGAGGCGACAATCGACAAGATCTTGATAAAGCGCCATTCCGCTCTGTTGCCTATAAGGGGTCGTAGAGAACAGATCATCGTCCTTAGTTCGTCCCATGAGAGATCCAACATAATGTGAATTGTAAATAGGAGCTTGTGGATCATATGTTTCACCCCGTGAAAATAGGAGCTTGCTTTCTTACGATCATGAAGCTGAATGAGGATCATTGCTTGAAGAATCCGAATAAGTGATGGCGAGGCCTGTGACAAAATCTGGTATGCGTTATCCCGGTCTTCCTCAGTCACTCGGATTTCTGTGCATTTCCCAGGAGCCGTGGGTTCTACGATTATTGTCCATCCAGATTGACAATAAACCATGAAACTGTAGTCTTCCCAGACGTGAATTAAATCTGTGGGCATTGGCCGACTTCGCTGGAGCCGCTTCAAATTTCAAAGAGTGATGATCAAGCTGACCCGCAGGACGTACTTTCAACCAGTCCAAAACTCTATCAACGCCTCCGGCGGACCACATATCGAGTGAGCCGCTAGTGACATCCTTAAACAGAAAGTCTGGATTAAAAGAGCGGAGCATGGTTACGAGGCCTGGAGTCGGTTCTAAGGAGAGCATGATTTCTAATGCATTCTCGCCAAGGGCCCTAAAAACAGAAGTTTATTTGAAAAATTCCGTCCGCTTCAATTTGAAGGAAATTTACCAGGAGACATGACCGTGACGGTTCAAGGAAGGTTCGTCGTGCGTGTACGACAAGGCTCGGAGGATATGGAAGCATAAATCCGTCTGGTGGGAATGGCCACTAACACAGAATATTCCAGCCCGTGCTGGATCTTGGAGGAAATCATGGAAGGAGGCATGATGAAAGGACAAGATCGAGCCGAAACGACTCTCGGACTCTCTCGGGATATTGATCACAGAATGTAGACCACGCAATGCCAATCGTACATCCCCTGGCTCCAGCTCGAGGAGTTGATCGATGCAGCTAGGCCGCAAACGTCTAGCGAGAAGAACTGCGAGGATCTTGAGAACTAGAGGTCGAGCATGAACTCGAGAAAGTATTTCGGTGTATAGCCGATCAAGAGCTGCAAACGGCGAACCAGAATGCAGCTCCTTCATTCCCGTGATCACTTCGAGGCGTTCCGTGGGGCGCCAATTTTTGTCGTCAATAAATTTGACCACTGTGGACGCGTAGATGAAATATCCCGACGATGTCCAAACGAGATCGTCGACGATCTCTTGCGAAGGCCATGGGTAGGAAACCATGACCATGGTTTCGCGATGTTCATGGTGAATTCGCGCAAATTCATCGAGCAGATACTTCCTAACGTCGTCGAAGGATTGCGTGACATTGACATGACAATGAATCCCGTTTAGTGCACCAGAGAAAATCTCACGGATGTGAGACTCAGGTCTACTGGTAACAAGAAATTGAAGTGGAAGTTGCTGTTTGTCAACGGCGCGGCCGATCAAAATCAATATGTGCTGCTGGATGTTTGGGTCCTCGCATTCATCTAGTCCGTCAATGACGACAACTAGAGGAGGAGTGGGACCCATCTGTCGAAGTGGTTCGAGGATCAACCTCTTTAGCTGTATCGCGAGAGATTTGTCGACAAGAGATGGATCTTTTTCCACGCTCTGGGAGATGTGGCGGTTCAAATCGGGCAGATGAAGCGCGAGCTGGTAGGCGATCGTTGCAAACAGCCGTTTGGCATGTCCGCGAGATGGATGGCCCCGTTTGAAGAAAAAGCTGGCCATGAGACGACTGTCTTCTTCTAACGTCTGGCAGAGAGATTGGGCAATCGCAGATTTCCCAGCCCCAGCAGGACCGTGAAGCCAAAGAATAGGACTAGATGGACCGTCCGATGATGTGCTATTGGCTTCGTCCTCATCGTCCTCGAAGATCCCCGTTGTTGGGGGCTGGGTTCCACTGGTCCAATTCAAGAGCATGTCGAGCATCTTTTTCCGAGTCTCGGGATGACACCTTGGCTGTGGGAATCTGTCTTCTGAGTCGTGGGTCGCGTCGCCTGCTGCGGCACGATATAATATATGTAAGCCTTGAAAGCCTCAGTTTCTATATGATGCATCCAAGTTGAACACCTACCTGAGTCCCCACTGCGTTGGATATGGTTCACATTCCCGCCAATGAATGTCCCACCATTGATGCATGTTCTAGGCGCATGTGGTGGGTCTTCCCAAGATGGCTGATCGATCCCAGCAGCGATGGAAGCATCTCCTTGAAAATCGCCCGGGAATGGGAAAACGTGTGAGCTCGTCAGGAGCTCGAAGTTGGTTGAGGGATCAATGATGCGGTCAGCATCAGCCAGGCCTATTGGAAATTCTTGCGGGCAGTCCGCTGCGGTACCCGCAAAAGTATAAACAGATGTAGCGAATCCGGGGTGTGTTTCTTCTGAAAATATGGGGGCGGATGACAGTGACGCTGGGAGGGAGAAGGTTTGACGATCCAATGGGGAAACATAGCTGTATTCTCCCTGGGAACTTGACATTGGCGCAAGATTGGTCGAGGGAGCCCTGGTATTCCAGCCATGAAACGAATCACTGTCTGTGTCTGGGCCACTGGAATCGACGGCCTTAAAGGAGGCCAGGGAACTGAAATCGCGGTCCGACTGCGGCAATCGGGACGGGCGAAGATTCAAGCATGACGCGACTGGGATAGCGGCGGCGGGCCAAGACTCGGAATTCGGGACCAGAAGGGAAGAGGACTGCGCAGAAGTCGGAATATGTGGGCGGCAAGAAATATCTTCGACCGCGTCACTGGTATGTTACGTGATGCGGAAGACTAGCAACACACCGTAAGGTAGCATCCTCTCCGCTCTACGGTGTCGGCCATTCCTGTCCACTCCCAACGATTGACGGCTCGGGCCTTCAGGCTGCGTGACATGTAGATTCACGCCCCCGGCAATGTCCACAAAATTGCCACCGTTGATTTGGAACCCAGAGGAGAAGGTAAACAGAGGCATGGAGGGGGGAAGAAATAGAGCGGGGAGACTACAACGTGAGAAGCTGTTATATCTGTGTTCTCGTCGCTACGTCACTGGCAGATGCCTGCTGATGTCACAGCATTGTACGGAACGGTCCAGGGACCCGGGTGATTAACCGTTCTATTAAGATTATGTGCCCAATTCGTGTACACCTATTTTGCTTTATCCCCTTCGATACTAACTCCATCTCGTTGCTTCTCCTCTTCCGCTGGAATCTTGCAATCTTTTCGTGTCGCCTTTCCCACCAATTTCACTTTTAGCCCGCACGGCTGTGTTGTTCTTCCATCTGTCACCGCTGTTGCGCTGGCCAATTCAATCCGGCTGAAGTGACGAATGCGAGCCATGGATCCTGTGTTGAACTGAAAGCTGCGCAATTAGTCCGAATTAGGCTGATTGTGAATAGCAGACGCAACACGTGGTTCAACTGCTGTTGAGAACACCCCAATTTGGCGCAGCTTTCATACTGCGGCCACGTAGCCCTTCGGCATGGTCTTCTGTATAAAGCAACACCATTTACACTCGTCCTTCCAAGTTTCTGCCCCGTCATCCCCTCTCCAGATAGCTTCTTCCATTGGTGTCAAATTCAAAATTCCTCTCCCACTGTTGGATCAAACGAGATCTGTCAACGCTTCAATTTCACTGGCTACTCATGCTGCTGAATGGCCTGGTTCTCTTCAATCCACCTCTGCGACGCCGTAGATCTCAAGGCGCTGGTTGCTTGGTGTCCTGCAAGTGTCCTGTCTACGTGGAAAGAAGTAATCTATTTCCGAGTAATTTCTGCGGCCGTCTCCCAGTGCCTTCAATGTCAGCCCAAGAAGGGTTCGGTAATTTACATTTCCACGGATTAACGGGCCGCTTGAATCGCCTCCCACGCTAACGAAATTCGGACCTTTTCAGTTTTCCAATCGCTGAACGTATTAATAGACTTTCCGCAGTTGACTTCATCATCTTCTCCCGCGGCGGCGTACACTGCACAAAGGCTGTACTCTGCTAATTCGACTCAACAGTCTCAGCTGAATACTTTTGAGCACCTATGGATATCGGAGCCCACCTTGTAAATAATGCTGTCTCTCTTCTCTTCTCAACAGTATTCATGTTTCATTGCCTGCTTTTCTGCGGCTGTGAGGAAGAAGGTGCTTGGTATTTATGGTATCAGCCAACCAGAGCTAACCATCTGATTGTGGCAGCAAACGAGCTTATGGAAATCTCTCTTCGCATAATCAATTATGCCTCTGAGGTCACTCGACAGCAAATTCTCGGCATTGTAAACGCTGTGTGGGACGACGGACTCTATATCACTTTTCGGATTGTTTCCATCAATTCTAATTGTACGTTTTCTTCCTGCACTTGAATATCAATGTCACCACTGTGCTGCAGCCCACCTCGACCAATTATCAGACATACCACTGCCTGGAAACAATACGCCATGTAAAAAGGACTCGTGTTCTCTTCCTTCGGATGCGTGCTAAAGACTTAGACCTACAACGCATTCCCGGTGCCAAGTATGCCGTCGCTTTCAACATTGCAAGCACCCCCAGCTTCGAGGCTCTGGATCTTGCTTATGTCCTGCTTCGGTTCATGGATAAGTATGTTCGGGAGGGAGATTATGACAGGTTCAACCTCGTAGGCTTATCATACAAGCTCGGGCCAGACAGTTTCCATTAGAGCTGCATACACAACAACATTCAACAGCTGTCAAGGATTGACCCTCAATATTGTCGGTGTTGACCTGCGGCGACCTGTGTTTTCACATGGACAGCTGTACACGGCACTCTCACGCATTCGTCATCAATTACCCCCGCGAGTCCTACTGCGGCCAGGGGAGCAAACAACGACTAATGTAACACATGACGAGATTTTAGTATGAATAATGCAACTTTTATTTCATTGGTTCTCACCACATGCCCCCCAAGAAAATTAAGAAAAAAGGAAAAGAAGGAAACAGGATGGTGACAAAGTAAAGAAAGAGAGAAAGATAATTGCGATAGCAAAATGATAGATAACACAACAATGGGTGAAGGTGCGCAGGCCGACCCATGCATGATACATACATTAACGACAACCCCGCACGCCCCCGGACCCAAGCCAGCTAGACTCGGTTGACTATACAGCCAGAGCGGCCGGCTCCTTAGTTGGCAGCACTGGTCCTGGTGAGCTGGATGCTCCTCCGGGAGGGGGACACATTGCATCTTCTTGGAAGGAATGATCACGGTGTGGAAGGAAGGAGAAGTGGGGAAGTGAAAGCCAGTGATGTAGGCAGAGAACTTGATGTCCTCGTAATTGATACTGGAACTATGGCAAGTTCTGACAATAGATGGAATATGTGTAGGCACAGGTGAAGAAATGGAGGTGCACGTAGGAGAGGAATGAGCAGCGCTGGAGGATGAAGTTGGTTGAACCTCTGCAACTACCTCCAGAAATCATGATGCGATTCTCCTCGGTTGTCTGCGGATAAGACGAGCCAGGATTTGGCCAATTACATGTATGAAGGAAACGTGCCAGCGTGAATCAGAGAATCTCGAATCCGTCGCCATCCTGGAGCTCCAAGTTATTTTAGATGGTGTGTGCGGGTACCTGGTGTTTGACACTCAAAATACTGTTACGGCTGGGAAATCATACCATTGCAAATGTCACGTACCCTGAAATATTGGTGTAACAATGTGAATACATATGTTTGCCTTCTCTGCCGGAGCGTAGCGAAGGCACATCTTGTATTGTCCTATACATAGAGTACAAATGGTACTCGACCTGGGGCTGGGCATCGAGCGCCGTCTACAGCCATCCAGGCAAGGCACAATTGCGCCAGGCATCTCAGCGGCGCCAGAGCGTGGATGGCACCTCAAAATAATCTGGAATAAACTGGTAAGGGTGACAAGCGGCACAGCCGCTAACAGGATTAGGCGCGCCGCGCAAGTGCCTTTCTCACCTGCATGCCGTAAGCAACCGGCGGCGCGGAAAGAGCCGTGCGAGGCAGAAAAATGAGCGCGGCGTTGCACGATGCATAGTAAGGATGATGGCGAATGGAAGCAGAGGTATCATGGTGATTCCAACAACCGCGCTAATAGTTAAGGTTCCTCACGGGTCCACCCACAGGTACTCAAAAGGCAACCCGGAACCGCGCGAGATAATTGATTGACAATTTTCCAGGGCGATGATAATGCTATCTGTTGCAGGCTTGCAAAAAAAAAAAAATCAGCTTAGCCGACCGAGATAGTAGACCGCGATGGAACAATCTACATTACAATCGAACACCCCAAGCGATTTGACTCGAGACAAACCTGATCCGAAAACTCCCGAGCCTCAACTGTCGAGATGTTGAGAGTTCAGCCAAAAGTGGCGCCTGTGGGAACGATCTCTCCACAGTCTGCCGTGAATCGTGATGTTAAATTCATGCATATGGCTCCACCGTGTTGTCAGGATGATTGGTTTGTTCCATAAATAAGTTGCCAGTGGAAGGGAAACCTGTAAGAAACATCAGCAATCCCTGGTTTTTGCCGTGGTGGCTGTAGTTCCGGGCCCTTTTACGTAGTGCTACCTAGCGCTCTGTAGTATTTGGCCTTTTACATAGTGCCTGTAGTGCCCTGTAGTTTTTGGCCTTTTACATAGTGCCTGTAGCATCCTGTAGTTTTTGGCCCTTGATGTAGTGCTCTGTAGATTTTGCCCCTCCACATAGTACTCTGTATTTTTCGGCCCTTCATGTAGTTCTGGGTAGTTGTGGTATGTATGATAGTCCTTGCAAATCCACTGTGCCACAAAACAAGCTTCCAAAGTGCCGAAAAGCGTGTCGTGTGACCTAACGCGCCAAAAACTGACACATTGCGACAGGTGCAGCTCTCAGATTACTGGCAACTCATTTTTTCCCTAACAGTTCGACCGGTGTCGCAGAAACAATCTCGTATTCCCCTCATATACATCCACATCCTCATCCTCGTCACCAGGGCCATGCCATCCGTCATCGCCCCCTCGACCGTGAGCATCGGCGGCCCTACCTCCGGCGGACAACAAGCCGGGGAAGATGTCGCTGAGGGGCGTACACCTGCGGCCCTTCGACGAGCGGAGGTTCTCACGCTCCTCCTTCTTTGCCAAGTTCTCCCTTTCCTTTGCCTCCTTCCTCTCCCCATGATCCTTCCGTGCATGTGATCCGCCACTATAAGCGCATCATCAGCATTGAGCGTGTACACAAGAAGAAAGAAATCACTCACCCTTCTCTGCCCACCACACAGTACTCCCACTATTCACCCTCGACCCCGCCGAGCTGCCAGTGCTTGATAGCACTGAAAGCGGCCTCAAGCTCGAATTGGTGCTCTTCCTCCTCCCATTCCCCGCTGCATACGCCGACTCGGCGCTCAGGCGCTTCGGATCCACCGGGACCACAATGGGATTTGAGATCGTATTGGGTGGCATGTGCGGGACGAAGACCAGTGCGCGCGACAACAGGGTCGGCGTCGGTATCCGTCTGAGTGTCGATGCGGCACGCTGAGGTGGGCGCTGCTACTACGCTTGAATTTGGTTGGGGGCGGCGGGTGCTTGGAAGACAATTGGGATAGGGCGGAGGCGTGCTCGGAGGGAGAGAAGTAACACACCATGGTGCTCGCGCTGCACTGGAACGGCGGCGCCTGCATCTCATGCTTCTCCTTCTCCTCCCACTGTTGTCTCTACTGCTACACGAACACCGGCTGGAACCCCTGCTGTGTTGGGCTCGGGGGCTGCTGGTACGTCGCCGTGCGCGTCATCGTCGCATGTGGCGTCAACGCGCCGGGGAGGTGCGCGTGCTTGTCAACCGAGGGGCGGTGCTGTGAGGGGTGGTCGAAGTACCCGCGCTCAAGGGAAGGGCGGTGGGTAGATTCAGATTGAGATTGAGCGATTCCGGCACGCTGTGACTGGCTGAGCAAGCTGCAACGCTGCACTCCCCGCGCTGACACAACACTGGTACTCCGCTCTCAGTGTGGGTGGGGCTGCAGATGGGGCGGGCGCGCTGGATGCACCGAGTGAATCATCATTTCGGTCCTTGTCTGTGGGCCGGGAAGGGGCGGGAAGGCGGAAGGTCTGTACAGAAAGAGGAAGAAAAGGGTTTTGTCGGAGAAATCAAATTAGCCTTAAAAGGTCGCGGCCTGATCCGGCCTTAAAAGGCTGCCGAAATTGTCCGGCAACATTATTATGCCTTGTACGGCAGCCGGTCCAGGCCTGCGGTCAGACTCCGAAGGCTCTCCCGCTCTCAGTTGAAGTCACAACATCGCGGAGACAACATAGGGCAGTTATTTGAACCTCAAGCTATGTGTTAGAGTGGCCAAAACCCTGTTTTGCCCGGTTTTTAGGGTGTCCTTATTATACGACTCAATCATTTTAAGGCCTCGCTAAGGCTTCGAAGCCTTACGGCCCGATAAGGCCTTATCGGACCTTTTCAGGTTCGGAGCTTTTTTCCGACATTGCTCGCTGGTGGAGACGAAGCTAGAGCAACAGGAAGATAGAACGCTAGTCGATAGAGAAAGAAGACATATAAGCGATGCGGGAAAGCAGGAGACTGCATGCCACTGTGCTGAGTCACAGGCTCTGTGTCTCTCGATGGGGATGAGAGCAAATTAAATGTGCCCCGGCGCTGGATTTCCCCGCTCCACCAGCAAGAATCCTCACTCCTCCTCGGGGAAAGAGAGCTGCGGCTTCACGCTTGGTGTAAGACCGAACCCTCCCTCAATCCAAGTCGAAGGAGTAATAATTTAAAGCGCGTCCGCCCGTGCGGGTGGCGATTACCGCGCACGGTGCGCGGTAATCGCCACCCGCGCTCTCGCGCGCCCCAGCCTCGCACATGAGGAACAAGACAAGACGTCGCAGTCCGAAAAAGAAAATCGCGCCAAAGTCGCAGTTGGCCATCAACCCCAACTGCATGCAGATGAGAAACAAGCCGCGCCAACTGAGTAACACGCCGGCGCAGAAGTTGCGAGGAAACTTCCGGGCACATGGAAAGCACCGGTCCAAGAAAACCCCAGATGACAAAACACCGAGACGAAGAAAAACAAAAGACCAGATGAGATCAAGTACTCGCCTCGTAGAACGCCGCGCCCACGGACGCTAGGAACGTCGACCATATTGAGCGTGCAGTCCAGCTCGCCTGGGAGGTGTGTTTGGAACTGCTGCTGAATGTGTCTGTGCATCGATTGAACTTGCAATGGAGCGAGTTTGGTGGGTGTGGGCGGGAGATTCGGGGCCGGGTGCTAGAGATGTATTTCATCAGCATCAAGACGTGGGCAGAGGAAGAGGTGGGGAAGGAAGGATAGAGAAAGGACGTACACTTCCCCCGCCTAACCAATCCTCGAGCCCGTAAATGGAAAGCATTGAAGGGAGTCTGAGGGAGGTGTCAACTTGGCCGAATTTGGCTTGGCCAACGCACGTGATCGATCACAAACGTCTAAATATTTGGCCATGGTTCGTCTCTCCTATTCTCTCTACCACCACCATCCCTTCCACTGGTTACTTCATTTGCTTGCCTCAATGACCTCTTTTTTATCGCCCACGCCTCTCCTGCTTATCCTCAAGTATCTGTCAACACACTAAGATATCCCGAACACAACTTTCGTCGCCACTGTCGTAGACAACTGACAATGCCATCATGGTATTGCACGACCAACGCATATCCTGATCTCGGCTAACACCACATCTCACTCCGGCCCAACGGTCCCCACAATTTTACCGCCACCATCGCAGACGAACCACGATCAATGGTGCCACTCGCACAACTGACGGAGAAGTCGCGAGTGAAGGCTACAGGCTCAGCTTCGATTACCAGCAAGTGTATGTGCGAACTATATACTATATCCTTCTAGGTGCTGACTGGCACAGCTGAAGCGTGCAACATTTTCCGAGGCTTTTACGAGGTGTGTCGTACTCCGTGGCTCCAATAATCTGCACTTATTCTATACATACCTGGGTACTTGTGCCCGTTCCATTCTGTTACCCCGAGCTTTCGGTTTTCCGAGGTCTCCTGGGGTTTCTTTCCAATCTGGAGAACAGTGAGGTAATAGCTCCGGCCCTCATTTCGGCGGGTGTAGTGGGAGCCTTGACCTCCGCCGCCGTCGCATGTATGTCAGACGAAGGGCCACTGCACAGCATGGAGTTCATGGTGCTAAAGTCCCTCAACGTGTTGCACCGTCTGATTCCATGGCATCGCGCTATGTGCGAGTCGCTCGGGGCGGGCTTGCTTCGCCTAATTATTCACATCGTCGCGATCCCTCGGCCCTTAGGTCCTAAGGAAACTGTTATGTTGGAGGACATTGTCGTCCAGACATTGCCTAGCTCCACAGTGTACCGCACTGTCCTTAAAGAACTGGACATGCAGTTGCAGACAGTCGACGTCGTAGATGCCATGGCCGACCTGGACGTACTCCACAACTTCACTCTCTATGGGCCATTTGAATCGTTTTTACGGCTCGCTTACGAACGCATTGCCTTCATGAAGACAGTGGATTCACAAGACACCGTCTCTCGCAAAGCGTGTGATAACATGCAGGTGAGATTTATTCTTACCTTCGTTCCGCAATAGTGACCAGTCTGCTAGTGCGGCCTAATCGACGAAAAGTCGAAGTTCAAGCGGTGTTCCCACTGCAAATCCGTATATTATTGCTCTCCAGATTGCCAGAAGATAGACTGGACGCACGGCCATCGCGAAGCTTGTCACGCCAGCCGTGCTTCACTCTCTTTATAAAATTAAGCCTCTCTGTCTGTCCGAAGCCGTATCTCCATTTGTAAACTTCTGCGGTCATCTGATAGGCATCGCTTATTTATAAAGTGGGAGCCGGCGCGAAGCGCCGGCGAGCGCTTGTTCAGATTCAGTTCGAAACTCTTTTTTGTCCCTTATTTACTCACCCAATTTGCTCACAGAAAGAGATGACCTCGGAGCGCACAATTATTCCTTCATGCGCGCATTGCTGCACAGAGATATAATGGAACACAGATACCAAGAATTCCCCCGCCTCTTGGATCCACACCGGCTCGCATTAATGCGACAGACTGTGCAGAAGAATCCCTCACACCCGCTCGTCACAATCATGGATTACACTGACGGAAAACCAATGATGCGCGTCGAGGATGTATATTGGCAGAGAGAGGAAGATGAACTGTGCCACGTTCATTGGGATGAGCATATTTCACGCATGGCGCACAGTCGTCATGGGCGAATGGAGTTGCACTTGATGATTGTTTTGGATGGGCCCAAGAACTGGCGACATGTTCGACGGTTGATGTTTTCCCAGCGGTCGGATCGGCCTTCCTTTCGTGAAGGGCTGGTCCACATTTTCACACAACCAGAGCTAGAAGGCAAGAATGATTTCGAAAGGATCGAAGAATTGCGGGTAGCGAGCAGGAATGCAGTCAGCATCCACTAGTTTTCATCCGCGGGACTAAGTATGAAGACAGGGTTCAAACATGAACATGCTGTTCCTATTCATTACCTTTGCGGCGAAGGTGACGCTTACGCTACGCTGAATGTATTTTTCGTAGAGTAAATTATCCTGATCATCGTTATTCTTGCCATTTTGGAGTTGGGTACTAAAGTTTCGACAATAATGGACATAATCTATAAGTTACAGATTGGGGTGGATGTCTTAGATACCACGGAATAAACTCCAGAAACCCCTTCTCGCTCCGAGTCCTCTGGAATTTACGTCTAAACTCGTAAGCCGGGATAGCCCAGATTGAGTATATACCAGACCCGGCAGAGCGACACACATCAAGTGCGACACTCTCCGCTCAGATCCGACACTAAGTCATGCTGCTTCGTTGCGTACCACGGAACGGTGGCTGAGCAAGCGGCTGTGTGCGAAAAAAAACATTGCCCCAAAAATTCTGAAAGAACTTCAGGGAGGTGGTAATCAATATAACCTTTCTATAAACCAGCGAGATTTGTTCCCGGGACTTCCGCGAAGACACTTCCTCCCATGTGAAAATTGAAATACATTGACATGGGGATAGATTATCGAGCCGTACAGTTGGGGAGATTGAACCAGGCGAGAGCCCTTGAATGCTACGGGGAGATATAGGCCAATTTGGCATGACGCAAGACTGGATCGATTTCCAAGTCTCTGTGTAAAGTCCTTTATGTGAGCCTAACTGAAATGTATAAAACTTGAGATTGAGGAGATTTTGACTGTGAAGTGCTGCCGATGCAATCTGAAACGCAGCGGGGACATGGTTGAAGGGAAATATTCCCAGTCCTCGGTCCAACCGAAACGAAATAAGGAACAGTGGACCTATCTGTGGCTTCAGGCTACTGGAGCGGACTTGGGCAAGCCTCGGTTTCTGCGTTTGCCGAAGGAATTAAATCGGTCCTGAGGTGAAAAGAACCACCAGGTAGCAGCATAACGGACTAGACTTGCGCCATTGAAGCATGAAAGAGGACTTCAGCGAAGGGTTTAGCGGACACTGCTTCTCGATTTGTCGCCGAATGTGAATTCTTTAGCTGCGAGTGTTTCGGATACGATGCAAAGAATGTCGGTTAAGCTGCAGTTCGGAGCCAGAAAATACTGTAACCTTGGGCGATCCTTTCGAGCCTATATCGACTAGAAGCCCAGATTCGAAGTCTTCCTCGCCAAGCTGCCCAAGAGCCGATCAAAATTCATATCTGTGCGCTGTTGTTAGTGGTTGAAGGTGTCTCAAGTGGAGTTGCCGCCGGGAAATGTAGGGACTCTTATAACAGGATGTAAGTGACTGACGAGACGAACAGATAGTAGAAGTATAAGCGAAGGAAGGTTAATAGCTTACCTCTTCGATGAGGCTCCCTCAAACGCGACACTACGACACATATGTCAAAGTGCACGATTCCCGACACGAGTCCGAAAATCCGTCATACAAGAAAAATCCGACACATCTCAGATACCAGATTCCGTAGTACGAATATTCTCGCCCTACCGCCCTCTCATTTTTTGATCGTGAGTACTTCAAGATTGAGGGCTTCTGGGGCCGTGGTCCACATCTAACAGTTCATCTAATTGTATGTGTTCAAAACTGGATCCATGTCAACACGATACGAAAGTGATTTACTGGCTATCTATCCCAACCGTAACCTTGGTCGTTCGTGACAGACCACTGTATACGAGACGCGGGAAAAGCAACAGCTCAATGAGATGAAGCGCATGAGCGAGGCCAGCTTTTGATCACCTGCCATGTTTACGAGAAAAAAAGCCAGAGGTCAGGCGAGTATAGACATGTGTGCTCTATGCTCACCACAAAGTCGATAATAATTGTTAATATACGTCGCGGAATGATATTGAAGGGATATCTCACGCATCTTGTTTGCCACGCGTTCCCGTGCTCCCAATGCCATGGAAATTTGAAGTCGTGCCAGTGTGTCGGATGGCCTGTATGAAAAGGTGCCACACCGGCGAGGCGAGGTGAACTTGAAGTTGGCGGAGATGTTTAACAGCGCCCATCGGACCAAAGATCGAACACGCATGAAAAACTCACCCGCCTCCGACTACGTCCAGTGGCCATACACCTGTGCACACCGGTGAGTTTCCGTCGCCGATGGTGGTGGTAGAAAGATATTTGAACTGTCACGGATGGTTTCACAAGTAACTTGTGAAAACTCACGGGCACTGCCACAAGTAACTTACAGTTAACTTGTGGCGGGGCCCGTTAGAGTTACCCGCACAGTTACGCATAAGTTCAAGCTCCGCACAAATAAGTAACTTCAAGTTCAGCACAGGTGAAATAAGTCAGTTACATGTTAATCTTTCCTGCGCTTGGAACACCCCTAAGTATCGTCTCAGCGCTCAATAACGGTTCCAATATGGGTCCCGCCTAGTTGCGGAAGGTCTCGGGTCAATCATCCGCGGTGTTCTCAGCGTCATTGATGGGGAACTGGGAGTAGAGGGAAGTCCAACACATTTCAACCGTGCAGTTGTTGAACTGGCGTTGAGCGATGAGATAATTTACGTACATTTGTGTGAACGTGTCAGCGGATCAACATCCAAAGCTTCGAATTCCCACTGCGACTTTGTTTCTTCATGCAACGGCATCTCTTGTCCCTCGCTCTCGCCGTTCATCAACACCAATAACCTTCTGGGGCTCGCTGCATGTACTTGGGACCTAGCTGAATCAACGGCCCACGGCACCCGCCACAAACAATGCTGTCTCTTACCGCTGACACTGGGCACTGGGTGCTCTCGGGGCGAGTCTGTCGACAAAATCTGGCTGGACTGTCTATTATCATGGACTCCTCTTCGATTTTTCACCGTCTTTTACTGCATACTATGTTGCCATGCAGCTCCAAATAAATGCCAAAATATTTTGAATTCTGATCTCGAATGAGGTCCGGCGTACGCTTTGCGTCTTAAATGCATAGAGCAAGGAAACGAGAACGAAGGCAATGAATTCCAGTACCGAAGGGGACTCTTTATCGGGCATTGTCCTGATGTCCAGTTCGCAAATTTGCCTCCGCTCGACACATGCCTTTTTTGCGCTCTTTTTCTCCCTTCCTCTGTCGCGATGCTGAATGCCCTCTGGGGATTCATATTCCCCAAAAAACAGCAGCCAGAGCCGCCGCCCCTCCAGCGTCCCCGCAAATATCCCCGTACGCCAGCTGTAACATCTTCTAGGCAGCCCGAAGATAGTCGGGCAAATGAGCGCTTCGCCGGGCCAAACTTTGCTCAGGCATCTCACCAGCAGCCGCGCGGCTCGAATTTCAATGACCAGCAGCCCGGTGCTCCTCATCAACCCAGTTTTCCCGTTGACTTTCGTCAGAATCCGTTAATTCAGCAAGGCTTTTATGGTGCAGGTACGAATTTTTTTGCGAGCCTCCTGGTTGCGAGCTCAGAAGTCCTAGGTTTTAATCCTTGGCTTGCATATCCTCAGCCTCCCTATCACATGCCTGGATACCCCCTCATCGCCGGTCCTTACCAGAATCAAATTTATCCGGGATTCCACCCGCAATACCCGTGGCCGCCTGCTCTTGCGCCCGGACAATTTGCTCCACCACCGTATCCCCCACCAGGATTTTTACCCCCCATCCCAGCACCTGGTGCATCCACTGTTTCTACCCCTGCGCTACCGGCGGTCCCCGCAATTAGTACCATTATGAAAGATGAAGTTTTGCAGTCAAGCTCCGCAACGCCTGGTCACGGTGCGCATTATAATTTACCCAGTATTTATTTTTGTTCAACTCTTGATAGACCACACTGACATGCCGAGCGCGAACTATCCGACTGGGTATGTCCGTCTCGAATGTAAGGCTGCGGAACCCCGGCAGAAATGGAAGCATAACAAGTGGGCCTGGCGCTCCTCTGGGACTGTCACACATGATGGTAATTCTGCGGAGATGCGTCATTGTCTGGGTGCTTTCCGATGCGACCACTGCCAGCGTGTGACTCGCCCCAAAACTCAAACCCCAGCCCGAACCCAGCAGCAGGCCAATGGCTGCACTGGACACACTTGCCGAATAGATGCGCCCTTGCTTCATGACTCTTGCGATGCGCGGTCGTATCATTACAACATCATCCGTGACGGTCAGTTGGTTCGAGTCTGGGAACACTACGGCGAGCACTCGACTCACGCTCGTCCACCGGGCGGTACTTTATCGAAGGCACAGGAAGACCAAATTGATTCCCAGGTCATGCGCAGGCATGAGGCTACTGCTCACCAGTTGCGCACCGGGGACCCCGGTCCTGGTTCGATTCCACTTCCTGACATAGCACCTACCCTCGCCGCGGCCAGCTCGGCTCGTTATCATCTTGGACAGAGTCAAATTCGGCTCGGGATTAATACGGGGTCGAGCAAGGGCGGGCTCGCAATGATGGGCACGTTGGCGGAACTCAACAAACGCCTTTCAACCCCTTTTATCGTGGACTCCAGTCTCAGTGGGCCCGTGTACATGACATTTCAGACACCGTTCATGCACAAGACCCTCTGTGAGGCTGTGGACTCATGGATCTTGGACTTAGACGACGGCCCGGAGGCTTCCCGACATGGAGCCGTCGTGGATGGGGATCATCCGTACTTCCGTCAGGGACCTCTCCTGGCAAGTTGTGCTTTTATCCCAGCGTCACGGGAGTGGACCCCGATCCTTTACTCGTGGATCAACGGTCAGGACAAAGCCCACCATGTCCCCCACTTTGCGCACATATTCCAGGCAATAATCAAACATGCTGGCCCTCGGTTCTCTCGCAAACTTCTTCTTTGCGTGAGCCTTGATTTGTCGCCGTCCTTCCTCCGCTCATTTCATCCAGGTCATGGATTTTTCGGGTGCACAACGTGGTGCGCATGCCGATGCCTACGCAGATGCTGTCATTAGCACAATGCCTAATTTCGCGCAACTCTCCCAAGAAGCTCAGGATGCGGAACGGCGCCATCTAATACTTGAAGCGGAGCAGGGTCAAGTCGGGTGCCATGTTCATTTCTGGCGCTCCGCGGATCAAGTCAAGAAGACTCACTCCCTTGTACCTCCCGAGTCGGCCAATGTGTTTGAACGATCTTTACGGGAGCTCTTCGCTTCATCCACGTCTTCAGAACGATTCGACGAGGTGATTTCAACACTCAAAGAAACCTTCCCCGCGATTAAACACTGGCTTTCGTGGTGGGAGCGCCGGCCTATCGCATCTATGATTTTCCCTGCGAAAACCGCTGTTGACCCCGATATTGCTGCCAAAGTTCCTAACACGACAAATCCCATCGAGCGTCAACACTCCCTTTTGCATCATGCCGTTGGAAAGGACCAAGAGTTGGTTCCCGGAATTGAGAAGTTGTTCCTGCATGTACGCGAAATGGAGAAGAAACACGACGCAATCCAAGGTGTGTAGTTTCTGTCCTCGCAGCAAAATTCCGGCTTATTCGATTCAGACGGTCACTTCAACGCAGGCGACGCAAGAAATCGCCGCCCACCGAGGCTCCGAGTGTTTGATGAGAACGATGGCCGTGCACCCGACACCCTGGCTGCTCTTGCGGCGGCGGCGGCGGCGGCAGCACCGGCAGAAGTTAGCCGGCCTATAGCCCCCTTAGCTTCCCCTTCCCCGCTGCCGCAGTCAGCGCCCCCTCTGCCCTTGGGTCTGGGCATCCAATATACACCGCGCATGCTCCAATCATTCAAATGGACACTTGGGAATTCCTGCTTTTTTGATACTCCCCTAGAGATCTGGTTTCGCGCTTTTTCGCAATGGTCTGCGCCGGAAAGGGTCGAGTTTCTCAGATCCATTCCACAGTCGTCTGCGCTTGCAAGTTTTTTCTACAACTTCCAACGCCGGTTGTTGTGGATCTCCCAGGGCGGGCAGGTCGATGATCAAGGTATTCGCGACATCAGCCTGTGCCAATCCCACGCGCGCGTCCTCGTTTTTGATCGATGGAAGCTATATGCAGACCCCCGTGCGTATGGTAATGCAACGTCTTGGTTGCAGCACGCTATTGAGGTGCGTTCTCAGCTTAATTTAGCTTGACTTTCGTGGATTAAATATTCGTCCAAGGACTCTGGGACCAGCCTCAGTGTTCAACTTCACTTCCATGTCGAACATATCGTCTCTGGGACCTGTCCTTCCGGACATTCTTCGCTTGTTGCTCTGCATGGCACTCCCATCGTCCTATCATTGAATCACTCTGATCTGCGCGTCACTCGAGCTAAATTCGGACCATCCGCGTCGCTCGAACAATACTTTTCGACGTTCACACCCCGAATCATAATGGGCAGCAATGCAGGCTCTCCAGTTCATTCCCTCCCGGCGCCACGCTGTACAGATACCGACTGCCTCACTCGGATGACACCCGAAACTCTTGAAACTCGGTGGCCAAAGATTCTGACATTAACCCTGACACTGGGACACACCCCCGCCTCCCCCTGGACCGCACCTTCACCGTCAACGGCAGCTCAGGAAACCCGGTCACCTATCGATTGGTGGGAACCGCAGAATTTGATTCGCAGCGCAGCCACTACACCGCCCAACTCATGATCGACAACAACAGTTTTGCATACGACGACATGTCTCAGGGGAATGCACTTGTCTACACAGGATCTTGCGAGTTGATAAGCCTTCCGGATCCCCGGGCTGTGTTGTGGGTTTATCATCGCACATCTAGCGCAGATTCGGTAAGAGAGAGCCGATTGACTCTCTGGTTAAATTACTCATGTGTCGAATTACAGACTATGCGTACATTCAACGAAGTGGTATCTACCTTCACGGATTCGACGTCGATTCTCGCTTCCTTCCCCCCGCCGTCGCCGGCTGTTACCATTGTGAACACGCCTCCGAACATGGACATTCCTGTCGATCTACCGGAAACTAACTTGGACAAGCCTGTTGATCTGCCTGAGGCTCACTCCTCTATCCCCGCAGTATTTTCTGGGATAGGTGTTGACCCCGCTCCTTTTCCCTTCAACGAAACGCCTCCGCTTGATCTTTTCGATCCGAAGGAGTGGTGTTACGGCTGCAGGAAAACCGCTCTGGGTGGGAATGAGGCGGTTCTTCGCTGCGTGGAGTGCGGGGCTCAACATCATTTACACTGCGCGTTGGCCGTTGATCCAGACCTGGATCTTGAGATGGACTGGTATTGCAATGTCTGCTTCACACCGAAACCGGTGGCCTGGAGCAATGACTTGTGAGCTCATATATCTTCCACAATGACTGGATTCCAACATTCACTGTACAGGCTCGGCGACTATTTGATGTTTCGGACACATCCTACCAGCGCCTTCTATCCCGCTCGTGTTGGAACAGTGACAAGCAAGGGAATGGTTAGGATGGAATGGTATCAAGATAACATTTATGCGAAGAGCGACAAACCTTCTGCAACTGATTTCCTGTGCTCAACACAGGAGTGCGCCGTTGTGGCAGCTCAAGATCCCGATGTGTTCTACGACAGGGTGAGTAGGGGATTTCTCATGGGATGCACCAGCTTGAACGGACCTTTTTTGATCTGGCAGAACAATGTCGGCTTTATTAAATGGCCGTTCCGATTGATGGAAAACGCCCGCGAGCTTTACGAATATACGCACCCGCAGATCTCTGACGCGCTGGCGAACTCTTGCGGATCTATTGTGGCTATCCTCGCCACCAACGCCGCTGACCATCCAATTGTGGTCGACTACGACTCATGGATGGAGAACCAGTCGAAAGTGGTCAAGAGTGCGGATAAATTCAGAGAACAGTTCTCCAGCATCGATCTTCTCCCCGGGGATGCATCCCTCATCGATGTTCATATCACCCGCATTCTCGAGGTAGCAGCGCAGGCGTCTTTTGGTGCATCGTCCCCTGGCAGGAACGACGATCCTGACGCGGTCACAGAGCCATCTCTCGCCCAATCTACTGAACCGTGGCGTTTACAGGCCACAACCCTGGCTTACATCCTACTCGAGCTGGTCATTCTGCGGGTGTACTTGCATCGTGCTCCCACAGACGACATTCACATCTACTACCTGGCCCGCCACTTCACACCATTGGAGCTGCGGAGTATCCACATGGACGACCCTTTCGGAAGAGCAAAAAAAGGGAAGATCGTGAGGCATCTAACAATTCCAGAGACTGTGCTGCAGGTGCCGGAGTTTGTCCCAGGGAGCGATTACATCCGCCCGAGGTTCTCAAAAATCGGAGTCCGGCTGTTGAAGTCTGCCGCTGCCCGCATTCCCCCGAGCTTCCAGCTGGCAACTGCTTATGATTCTCGGGGTGAGGAGTACAGCTGGAAACTCACCTTGCCCCCCAACAAAACGGAAAATCCGCCCATCACTTTCCTTCTCAACGAGCCCACGACCCCTGTATCGAGCCCTCTCTCCGATGCCCCAATGGATGTTGATCCTGTGGAGTCAAACATCGAAGCTCAGGTCGAAGAACGTCGTGGTGAAAAGAGGAGACGTGATGAAACTCCGGGAGATGAGGAGGTCCCAGAACCTCGCTCTTCCAAGATCGCCAAAGGTGTGGGGGAACAAAAAAGATTGAGGCGGCGCAGGGGCATGGACAATGGATCGTGATTCACCCTTATTCCAGTTTCGTGTAGCTTCGTGTATGCTTCACTAGACGAGCTTGAATATTTCCTTCGGTGAATGAGTGAAAAAATTGGGCGGTGCCAGCTGCTGAGAGGCATGCCGGGTGACCTAAGACCACAATAGACATCAATTGCAGTCATATTATCCTTGTGCATCTCTATAAATGTTTCTCAGATGTCTCCTCAAGCAGTTATTGGCCTCAACTGGGCTGAACGGGCGAACTTGGCGGTAACTTGATGCCATCTGATGGCCCGTTACTTTTTCTGATCTAACTTGGCTTACAAGTTAGGGTAAGTTAACTTCAAGTTACTTGAAGTTACTTTCAGTTAACTTCAAATTACTTCCGGTGAACTGAAGGGAACTCCAAGTTACCTTGCTGGACCTTCCTTTAATACCCTGTTTAGGTTTAGCGAATAGACGCAGGAGTGTCGTCGCCGAGTCTTGGCAGCAGCCGTGAACCAAACACAGACAACCTATCGGTTTTGGTTCGCGGTGGGACATTGGAGGACTTATAGTTAGTGTTTGATTGTTCTGTGGTATATGTAAGTGTTCTGCTGCTTCATAATTTGTGCTCCAAGCAGAAGCGGTCCCTGCAAGTTAACTGCTTCCTTTCTTCTGCATGTTCAACATGCACAAATTACGCCACTGTTGAAGACCAGTCGTGAGCATAGAACATTCCCGGCTATTTGGACAGTGAATTGAGAGCAAAATAACCTGAACAGGATATATACCATCCAGAAATGATGAATTCCCGGCCGCAGAGAAGGAGGGGATTGCCGGGATTGTTGACTGAGTTCAACCCCTCAAACAGTGACCAGCAACTGAGTGCCGGGGATCTTGTGATACGGAACGAGGCTTTCACAACTCCGCCATCAAAATTCTGAGACACATTTCCGCAGATATTCGCAAGGATGGTGTCCCCTGCTGGTCGTGTACTCGCCTATTTGTAGGACGGCAAAATAGTTGGTTCAGTTGACTCAGAGGATTTCCGCAGCTATATGCCACATAATTAAATGGTACATGCTGTTGAGACCGGTATTAAGTAATACATGTAGAAGTGTTTCAAAGGTATTATATGGCAATGGTATATGGGTGACCCGCACCCGTTAGTTTTGAGCCCGTGGGAAAACTTAAGTTAACTTGCGGCACGCGTGCCGAAAGGGGCAAGTTCCGCACAAGTTAGTTCCCACAAGTTACTTTTTACGGACTCTCTGGAAGATGGTGAATATGTGCCGGACTTTCGGACCAGATGACGAAATGTGTCGAGTTTAGTGGGATGTCTCGGATTTTATCATTTTTTAAGCTTCGTGTCGTAGTGTCGCGTTTCCTATATCCTCTCTTCGATGGAGGTATGTCGATGGTAGACAAGGAAACGATGCACAGAATAATGTTGTTTTCACAGCATAGATGTGCTAGGTAAGTCAGTAAGTGGATGTTAAATGAAATCATTGGAACGTGGTCTGAGTTTCAAATGGTGGCAGCATTGTTCTGAATTTAAAACAATGTCAGTGAAGGGATGAGCCCAGGGTAAGGAGGAGTTCGACAGCGGCATGGTATTGTTTCTGCGAACGCTGAAGACGTTCAACTTGAGCTCATTGCCCGGCAAGAACAAAAAAAGTGACGGCAGCCAGATCCTCGCAGGTGACTAGGGTTGAATTTTGAGGAGAGTGAGCATGAGTGAGGTGATCAAAGAAACCGTGACTGAAGTGTTTGCTACCAGCATCCAAGACAGTGTCAGGAGAATGCAACAGTTAGAACCAGACAAACGGGTGGGATTGGTTACCTCGCAATATCGGCCTCGCAACAGTAGTCTCATAATTGATCCCGACATAGCATATGTAGGAATGAAGGGAGAGCATACAGCATCCAGTCATAGTGACGACCAGCCCAAACCGTCGTGAAAGTCCAATAAGCAAGCCATAAAACGGCGGTGTGGAACGCTATGGTGAGTCCGGATGCTGTTACGACAAGAACGCCACCAGCTTGTGTAGGTGACATGCAGGCTCGGCAATTGTGGGTTCTAATTCGGCTTTGCCACTGCTTATGTGTGACAGACGGAGGCTATTTCCTAAGACGACCTTGGATTCCAGAACCAAAATGCGAGGCAAATTAGGGATGCGAGAGATTGGGTACGATAGAATCGGACTCAAGATTCGAATGCTGGGTTAGGTACAGTAGCGGCAAAATCATTTGTATTTCCTTTTTGGGAAATTGCGATCAATTTTCATCCTTTGTCTTTCTATACCTACCGCTATACCTCGCGTATCCACAGAGACACCCTTGCGCACACCTAGGGGTGCCAACAACCCAAAATGCACACCGACTAAGCGCGCCAAGGCGTTTCCCGAGATCTGCCAGCGATCGCCTTTCAAAGGGATGGACCCAGTGACAGTGGGACGCAATTACAACATTGTTAAGAGCCACGGAGGCGACTGCTACTACGACGGGAGGCGAGGGAATGCCGGCCGCAAACGAGTGCTCTCGGACGAGCAGCTGAGGGAGGCGGAGGAGAGGCTGAAGTCGGGTGAGCTGATCGATGGAGAGGATGTACGGCTGGCCATGTTCCCAGACCTTCGTCCTCGCACCGTGTGTCACAGTCTCCTCTACATTGGACTGTTTTTGACCTTTTTATCCACAGATGCGCCACTCGCTTGCCTCTTTCGGCCTTTGCGGTTTTGCGCAGCGCAAGAAGCAAAATCTTCTCCCACAGCATGTCAAGCAGCGCGAGAGCATGTACGAGCACTACAGTGACTGGACCAACGAGGAGACCTTCCTCCATGGCGTCCTCATCAACTCAGATGAGTGCAAGATCGTTCTTGGGGCATCAGACGGATGCCGCTACATCAGGTGACAAAATGGCCACGATGCTCTGGCCCCACGTAGCATCCAGCCTACTGAGGCCCATGGCCGGAAGAAGGTGAAAGTGAACGTCTGGGGTGCCACACATCCGAAGGGCGTCTCCAAGCTGATTCGCATCGACGGGATGCTCAATGCCGAGCTGTACATCAAGATTCTCGAGCATGCCATGATACCCATCTACGACCATTTCGAGAACCGCACACACACGTTCCTCCTGTTCCAGCAGGACAACAATCCCAGGCACACGTTGAAGCTCGCGAAGAAGTGGCTCCGTGACCACGACATCAGTGTCTTTGAGTGGCCCGCAAAGTCACCTGACCTTTCCCCAATCGAGAACGCCTGGGCGGAGTTGAAGCGCAGGGCGAAGCGGGACCCGAGGTACTTCGATATCAGCACCGTAGACGAGTTCTTCGAGATGCTCTCCGAGATCTGGGAGTCGGTATCATTCCAAGAGTACGCTATCAAAGTTTACAGGTCTTTCCCACACCGTCTCGAAGCATTGAAAGAAAATAACTTCTCCTGGACCAACTACTAAGTATACATATCATCTATAATCATGTAGAATAGCTATTAAATCTTTTCTTGGCCGCGAAACTTGAAAACGAAGAGAAAAGGAGGAGAATTGATCGCAATTTCCTAAAAAGGAAATACAAATGATTTTGCCGCGACTGTAGCACAGAAGCGGCGTAGGACCAGACATAAAAAATTCTTTCTGGGACGAGGGCCTTGGGCGAAGGCGAAGACTGTCCAGATATCCAGCAAGACCAAGCTAGGGCCAACCATTAGATGACACCGGGACAAAGAGTTAGCCACTGATGAGGTGCAGCTGAATCCGCGCCGGGAAATTGGAAGAGAGGAGGGTGGAAGCTAAGACTCGGAGAGAGACGCTGATGCACAGCCTCACCGAATTTGGACGAGCCCAAATCGGGATGGACTCTGCGACCCAGAAAAAAAGAAGTGCTATCGGGGATGATTGTAGAAAAGTGTAGATAGATAGCTACAGATAGTGGATGTGTAGGAGTACATGGATTTCACATGATCAGATAATCAGGATAAGGAAGAGAAAAGAGAGATCGATGGAAACTGGGATAGGCTCCCGACCCTGCGCACTATACACTCACTCTGTCCCATATTCACGCCACCCAATCCCATCCCGACCGTTACCGCCATCGATCCCCCATTCCATCATTTCGTTTCCGCTCTTCCTTCCTCAACTCACTGTACATACAACGCTTCCACAACGACACCGCACAGGAGACTGGACGATACGGAGGTCGGACAATCATCTAGGGTTATTATGGGCAAAACAGCTAGGGTAGGGACCAAGGAAACCCTCCAGTAGGGTTCCAGTAGAGCACTTGTTTCCCAATTGGGCCAACCCTAGAGACAGAGACACTTCTCTAAAAATAGATCCCAGTCTCCCACCGCTGCCTGAGTGAAGCTGGTCTGGTGCATATGGACCACAAGGTGGAACCATTTCAACACTGACTCTGATTACATGGTTTGTAGTGTGGACTGCACATTCAACCAAAACAAAGAGGTGGTGTAGCATTGCCCAGTTGAGCAGTGTCAGAACCATTCCGACTCACTAATACACCAATGAAAAATATTTTTTCTGGTGCTTCATCGTATATGCACAGTTGATAAAAAAGAGGTGTGTCCAGGTGAGTGGAGTCGGAACCATTCCGACACACTGGTGCAGCAGCAGCGTCGGGCCTTCCAAAGATTTGAAAAGGGAAAGAATGAAGAGGATATGAGAAATGGAGGTCAGTAGTGCAGGGAAGCCCAACACTGCTGCTGCACCAGTGAGTTGGAATGGTTCCAACTCCACTCACCCGGGCAATGCTATCCCTCTAATCCCAGAATGTGGCACCACATTCAGAGATTACACGGATAGTGTAGACAGATGGTCAAGCACGTTTGCGCAGAGGGGGATAGAGGGAAAAGTAGAGTCTCAATAGCCTGTTTGCGATACAGCCATTGGAGCCACCATGTGGCTGATTCGCGTTGCGATAGTTGATGGCTGATGGCTTGGTGAAGTTTCTTTATCTTTATGTCTGAGCCACTCGGAATGAAGATTGAGCACCTAGAAACAAACTCTTTCATTCAATACACTTCTCGCCAATCTTCCAGAGGCCTTAGACCCGCAATGGATTTCCCAAGAAGGCTGGTTCCGGCCAGGAACTTAGATTTTGCCTGCATATGGCTTCGACATGAGGCAGCATGGGACTTGGAACGTGTCTTTATTATGTAGACAGAATATTTGAAAATACAGTGCAGTGTGTAGCAAGTGGAAGATGAAATGTTATCGTTGTGGAGCCATCAACTTTCGCAACGCAAATCAGCCACGTGGTGGCTCCAATGGCTGCATCGCAAACACTCTAATAAGACTCTTGATGTTCTGTCTTGGACGCACGGCGGATTGTGGGAGGTATAAGAACTGCTGTGACACGACAAGAGAACGAGAATGAGTATATGCTGAGCTCGAAGATACGGGCGCACCGGGAAAAAGGTACAATGAGTTTGTACCCATCTGCGGCAACTTCTCTCGATAATGCGGGCGGGATGTACGAAAGGGAGGGTATAGTATCATGGCTCTGTCGATGGCGTGTGTGAGAACGAAACCAAACGTACCTGATTACAAGAACGAAATACGACGTACCGGACCGAGAAGAAGGTTGAGAAGGAGAAAACATAATTCCAGAATTCAAAGAGGACAGAAGGTTGACCAATCCCGGTACGCACAGAATAGCCGTACGGTCGAGTCCCCGGACTGACGCGAGTTCTTTCGAAACAGGATAATTCCTAGACTCCAGAAAAGATCAAGGAGACAATACCGTAGATGCACCAGCAGCAGAGATAAAAGATTATTGAGATGGATAACAAAGGCGGAGGGAATAAATTGATGGCGTCGCGCGCGTGCTCACAGAAGAGCAAACAAGACGAACGCGCTTCAAATGAAGGGCGGTGGTCCTCGTTTGCTGTTAAAGTGAGCACGACGCGGACAGTGAGAAAATCCCGCGCGATATGATGTGGAGTGCGGCTCGATCAGAGCGATGAATAAAAACATCCGTGTGCGGGCGAAGAGAAAGGACAAAAGGAACGGGAGTGTTAAAGCGACACACCTGATGTGTTGCGTCTTGTACGCGCGCTGCCTGTGGATAGCGTAGGGGAGGTGCGTAGGTCTGCTTTGGACCAGATGAGGATGAGTGAATGTTGGGATTGTAGGAAAAAGCGGGCATACCGAAGGTCGTCGTTAGTGACCGTGATCGGCGAGATAACCCGTCGAGGAAATGTGGGCGGGACGTGTGCGCTGAAGGCCGCGTAGTGCGGGGAAGTGAGGGGAGAATATCAGCGCGCCATGCTCGAATGCGGCGCGTCTCAGAAGGCCACAAATTTCATTCCAAAATACGACGCACCATATTTTATTTGAGGACAATGACTGACCGAGATACAAGTGGTTTTAGGGCAGGGGCCGATCTGGCGGGACGTCGGGCCCGACATGGTCGGCGCGCATGCGCTCGACAGCGGGAGGGCAAGGACGCCTAATACTCCTCTGCATAGCACCCTAGGCATGCCGTGAGTATTTTATTTGAGGGGAATATAACAAGAACTGACCGAGATACAAGCGGTTGTGTGTCGGGGGTCAATCCAGCGGGACATCGGGGCCGAGCCCGGCCGACATGGTCGGGGCGCGCGCGTTTGACAGCGGGTGGGCAAAAACACCTGAATACTCTCCAGAGGGAATCCTAGGCGTACACTGAGCACTTTATTTGGGAAGAATCGAAGCCAACCTGAGCTTAATCCAGATTAGTTTTGGGCGGGGGCCCATCCGGGACGCGCAAACGGTGGAGTAGAGCGAAGAAGGTAAGGAGAAGGGGGTGGAAGGAGTAGGCAGTCGAATTGAAAGTTAAATCAAGTTCAAAAACGAGGAGAAAGTAAAGTACGAAACCGATAAGAGACCGAAAAACAACATGCGCCAGCAAGGAAGAAGAAACAACATCGAGACGGGACACCCACCTAATCGCGCCTGGCGCAAACCACATGCCTACATCCTTGCCCGCCGCCTTCCCCACGAGCGCAATATTGTGCACGCCAAACGGAGGCAATTTCTGCGTCAGAATGGCCCTGCAAGCGAGTTCGTTCGACTCAGTTGGCGCTCCTCCAAACTCCACTGATAGCCCAGGAATCTCACCTCATTGTCAGGATCGGGCATGGTTCCGGAACCTTGGGACCCTATAAAATCAGCAATATTGCGAGTGTTGTTGTCCGGGCTTGCTCCGGAGGGGCCTGAATAACCTGCTGGAGATTGTACCTGTATTGTTCGATAGAGTAAAAGAAACGATATGGGGGATATGGGCGGTCGTAGTTCAGCCTCGCTAACCTATATCCGTTACCTGTCGTGCACTAGAAGCCGGATGTGATTGAGTCGCCGGCAGGGAAGGCACGTAGACGCAGACTGCCCATTTTTCCGATGTCAGCGCCCCATCTGGCCAAACAAAAACATGCCGAGTGAGTAGGATGTTCGGTCGTATGCAAGTTTCACTCACGGGCATGCTGTAGCATAATGAACCCACCCGTTCCCGTATGCGCATCGAAAGATGCGTAAGAGGAAATCAAAGTCGCCATCGAAGCTTGGGTAGGGCTCGAAGTCATAACCTGTGGAGCAATGGAATATGGATATGCTTCCTGACTCACAGAGGAGCTTTGACCGTCATAGAAATATCCGTAGCGCGTGTAGGAAAGATAACCGGTTGTTGTGGAGGTACGTTGATGCTTCCAGAGGCCGGCACAAGAAAACACGGAGCAGGATACGGCAACGATGGATTCCTGCCGGTGCACAAAGTGGAAAGGTTTGATCAAGCAAAAGAAAAGAAATTTCATCGGGCTTACAAGCAGAGCCTCGACATTTGCCGGTGTCTGCGATGGCTAGAGCGTTGCAGTTGGTCCTCCTTAGACAGATGCACATTGATTTGATAGATCGCGGTAACTGCTGGATTGTTGACCAAAGCATTGTATTCCTGCAAGCCAAATCAAAGAGTTTTGCAACAATGGTGAGGTGGACGCACCAAGGTATCGAAAACGTTTGAGTCCCACATTCTCTCCCCGAAAGACATATGAACACCATCAGAGGCATTCGCGTAGAGTTTCGAGGCGTAGGTCCACGTTTCGATGGCATCCTGGGTACGATCCGCCCGCGAGTTCATGCTGAGCGTTGTGCCGCCTAGATGTCAGGCCGCATCACGGGCTCTTGGCTCAGCGGAATCCTCCCGCTCCCTGAATGGAGGCAGTGTGCCGGTCCAAAAGTAATGGGTCAACTGGGTGGTGCTTGGGACAGCGGCGACGATTTGGGCTTTAAGCGCTGGATCACGACACGCTTCGAGGACGTGGGCGATCCCAAGAGGCCAGCCAAATGTGCAACCGGTGAGTGACGTTCACGGATTAGAATGTAACGGGGAGTAGGGTTAGGCATGATGCTGGTTGTCATATGCGTACGCGCTGAGGGCGAGGGATGCAAGGACTGCGGCAACGCCAGGCAGATGAAGGCGCATTGTCGGATCATCTGATGATGAGTCCTGTCCTATACAGTCACGGCCAAAATGATGTTCCCAACCAAATAAGGAAATTCCCATCAAACCCACTCCGTTTGCCTGCTTTTCACCTCAGATACAGGTATTCAGCTTGGAAAATGTGGTTTCATTTTCTAAGTACAATTATCTTACTTTCAATAATATTGCTTCCTAGGATAAAGCTAGTTTACCGCAAACTCAGGGAATGGAAATGACCAGGGAGCCAGACAAAGTCTATTGTCCAGATTTTGTCCATATTTTTTCCAGGTGGAGTACTAACTACTAAGAGCTATGTAGGCTATTTTTGCAATTGCATATCTACTATATGAGTTGAGAAGCAGGCAAACAGAGTGGGTTTGATGGGAATTTCCTTATTTGGTTGGGAACATCATTTTGGCCGTGACTGTATATATTACGGCGCGAGTGGGATAAAGACGTTTTTGCTTGTCAAGGAAGCCGGACTGTAGCAGCTGTGGTGTCTCGGACCGTTCCGAGGTTGAAACCCACCATTTGATTTCTAAGTCGGTCTTAGTCGTTAGTATGGATGGAGGCCATACGTTCACTGTAACTATTTCAATGTTCATGCTTCTGACCGTTCCGTAGATGGGAACCCTACCGATTCATTTCCGGGACGGCTTCGGCCGGTGCCATTCATGGTTTGCAATTGCCTGACACGACAACACTATTGTAGAGAGGCTTGGATAAATCGGATTTGGAGGGAAAGGGAGGGTGCCGCGAACATTTTGTATCCGGTACTCTATCTTGGTCCAGAGCATACAGGTAGGTTAATCTCGCCTACTGTCGATCGAACGTCAATCAGAGCTAAGTACCGTCTATTAATAACACGTACCATCTATCTACGGTTTTTGAAACCCCGACAATTGACTACTAGTCTTGGCCGATGGGTCGGAGACGATTGCAAGCGATATATTTCTGAAAATATAGTGACCACTTTGCAGGACCGGCATAATGCGCGCTGTCTTTGAGTTTCGGGAGGTGCCGCTAATGAATACAGACGCACAGACTGTGAACACACCAAATATCCAGAACGGGGCTGGAACGGGGCGGATGTCATAGCCGATGCCGCTCCGGGCGATACACAGGAAGCGCAACAGTACTGACACCTTTCTTACTGTCGCGCGGTTCATGTTACTTGACTGGACGGTGATTTCTGAAAAAAGTTGTAAAATCAATAGAGGAGAGACAGAAGGGAGCGACGGATGCTACTAACCTGAGTTGCTACCCGAAAAAAACTGTGTTGGCGATATCGGAGACAGTGGTCCTGCTGGAGAAATATACCGTCAGTATTCTCTGATTGACTGAAAAGGTCAATTGGATTAGCGAGCCAAACTTGAGGAAGTTAGTAACCGCACGTTGTACGCTCGGGAATTACGCCCAAGTATTCAAGACTGCACGTGGAGGGAGGCCCTGAAAAGAAGAAGAGCAAGCAGGAATGGATGAGGCCGAGCCGACAGGT
This sequence comes from Mycena albidolilacea, assembly GCA_029282495.1. Lineage (NCBI taxonomy): Eukaryota > Fungi > Basidiomycota > Agaricomycetes > Agaricales > Mycenaceae > Mycena > Mycena albidolilacea. The sequence goes on along the minus strand of JARIHO010000047.1, from coordinate 706,542 downwards.
GGGGAAAAACGGATGGGGCTTCGGCAGTTGCAGGGGCTGACGTCGTGCAAGCAGAGACGAATAGTTAGCGAGGGACGAGCATTGGCGGCGCCGACTGAATCGCGCTAGACAGTGTTTAAGGTCTTGTGATACCAAAGCAAACTTCGAAGATCTGGTGCGCAATATATCCAGAGGTGTCCGCTGAGTTTAATGAGATGTCGCGGCAGCGACGGCAGCGGCACCTTGGTGCGTAGCCTCAGAGGCTCGAAAATTTGAGCTGCAGTTGCTGCATTTGCTGAGACGACTTCAGCTGCATATTTTAGCCATCCAAGAACAAGAGATTGTCGCGCAGAGACGCAAGTGATGGTGTTGGCTAACAACAGAGTGCGACGTAAGCGTGACCTGGTGTGACCTCTCGGCATCGCGGCTTGGCCTTAGCCACCACCACCAGAATGGCTGGGACAGGCGCGTTGCTCGATTTTCGCGCCAGCTCTATTGTTTTCGTTTCTCCATAACGTCAGCCCCCGTCTCGGTTTTCTTCTACCTCTGCCCACCCACCGTCTGCGCCGCACATACGACACCTGCCCCGCTCACATTCGATCATCTCGAGGCGCCTACCTTTCCTCGTTCGAATATGATGGTTATTCCGATCGACCCTGCCCGTCGTCACTCGAGCTCAATCTCCTGCTCGCCCGAATCTCTTTGGTCACTTCTGACGAACCTACCTGCCATCTGCCTTTCCCACACCGATCTCGAATCAATCTCAATATACTCGAGCCAATCCAGTACACACCAGATGACGGGAAGATGAGAAGACCTGGAGCACTGGGCGCATCCACCCTCTCGCGCTTGCAAACCCAGGCTAATCGGAGCCCCCATTTACCTCGGGGCCAGGTAATAGACGCCTCTTGTTCCATCTATTCTGCATCCCCTTTCGTTTTCTTGGCCCAAACACAGGTTTCGATCGGTATGTTTGCGTATGTAGGACATGCACACAAACGAGTTCACTGAGCTGCATCATCTTCTCAGTACGCACCACAAGTGGGCAAGATAGGACCTGTAGCACCGAGCGCGCCCGCGAGTGGTCTTTGTCGCCCCTTTGGCTGGGGGGAGCCCCGTTCGATTCGGTAGTCGGTCATAGCTTATTTTGTCCGTATTCTCGCTCAGGCTGAGTACAAATGAAGGTGTTATCGGTCTAAGTGCGTGGTGCAACGGCATTCACACGGACTCTCTGACCTCCTCGTCCTCCCACAGCGTTTCAACCGCGGTTACGTCCGGAGAGGAAAACAACCCAGGGTATGCATCATAGGAGGGCAAGACCTACTAGTATTTTATATCTCGGTGGCCCTCAGGACTGGCTCGGCGTCGTCTTTCTCTTCTGTTCAGCACCAACTCCACACTCTCTACATGGCCCCACCACTCGACTCGACCTATGCCATTTGGCTCGTCTCTCTTTTCCTCGAGACGATACTCTACGGCATGGGCGTTCTTCAGACCTGGATTTGCTTTGCTGCTTGTCCGACATGCTCTCTGTCAAGTGGACGGTGAGAAAAAGTACCCTCAATATCTTTCTGGGACGAACGCTCGCCAGGTTTTTGCCGGCTTGTGCGGCTTCGCGTTCCTTCGAGTCATCGCCATCTGAGACACCATCTATAGAGCTCCGGAGACGATCCAAATTGTGTTCTTCTTTCGCGTACTTTCGTTTTGTCAAGCGCTTCCGCAAGCTCCAACTTGATCTTCTCTGTTGAGCAATGATCCCGTCTTTTATGTGCTGTTTATCTTGACGCGGTCTGGCCAATACGGTCACATTCCGGTTGCGCGCCGCAGCCGTGGGACGCGTGGTTGGCGCTTGCGACTGGTTCTCACCGGTGCTATTCTCGTGGGTCTTTCCTTGTTCTTGTTCTTCTCGTGCTCGTTTTTTAATAGAGTGTTTGCGATGCAGCCATTGGAGCCACCACGTGGCTGATTTGCGTTGCGAAAGTTGATGGCTCCACAACGATAACATTTCATCTTCCACTTGCTACACACTGCACTGTATTTTCAAATATTCTGTCTACATAATAAAGACACGTTCCAAGTCCCATGCTGCCTCATGTCGAAGCCATATGCAGGCAAAATCTAAGTTCCTGGCCGGAACCAGCCTTCTTGGGAAATCCATTGCGGGTCTAAGGCCTCTGGAAGATTGGCGAGAAGTGTATTGAATGAAAGAGTTTGTTTCTAGGTGCTCAATCTTCATTCCGAGTGGCTCAGACATAAAGATAAAGAAACTTCACCAAGCCATCAGCCATCAACTATCGCAACGCGAATCAGCCACATGGTGGCTCCAATGGCTGTATCGCAAACAGGCTAATTTGCCTTCTTTTCTTTCGGCCATTGGTTTTTCTTTTTTGGAATGAGGGTGGGGAGCTCCGAGACAAGGCTGGCGCGAGGCACGAGGCTTGCGGATGAATCGACAGTCGTGACGTGTCGCTTTCGGCTCGCGCCTTGACCACGTTTATCGTGTTTCTTTTCTTTTCTTCTCTTTGCCTTCGTCTCGTGTTTCGTTTTTAGTGCGTGCGCTGTATTTTGGGTTGCGCGCGCTGTCCCGGCGCGCGTCTCCACGCGCTCAGATTAGAGCCGCACTGCCGTCCGACGGCGAGGCAGGCTCGTTCTGCGCCACCAAAGCGTGGAAACGGCCGAGTTGCTCTTCGAAAGCGGCGCGGGAACGGGAACGGGAACGGGAACGCGTACGGATCGCATTTGTCTCGTCTAGCGGGTTGGGGCGGAGGAGGCGGAGGTGGGGAATCTTATCAGGGAAAACCTCCTCCGGAATTTTACCAAATTTGAGCGCAAAATATCTTGTAGCCGAAAAACTTTTGAAAAATTCCCAAATTTCGAAGAAATTTTTTACTATTCAGCCGACATGTTGAACATTTTCAATGTCACAGAATGTTCCCACTAAATTTTAGTCTCAGTTTACCAATTCTCAGAACTATGTGGTCATTCTAGTACAAGGTTGCATACATTTGGCGATCCGTCCAAGGATTAGCAAAGAAGACAGGACACTTGTCCAACACGTTATGAGACTTCCACTCCGGCGGCGCCACGGGCCCAAACTTTGGGAGGAGGTGGACACTACGTCGAATATTGCCAACGGGGATGATGCTTGCCAGCCTGTCTCCATTTTTTATGACGCGGGAAACCTTGTACATCAAGTGGTGGCGCTCTGGTTGTGGCTTGAACCCAGAGAACCACTCAACATATGCCAAATACTTCGGTGGCTGGATGTGCGAGGGCAAGACTTGTTTGACCAAATGAGATGGCAGCGTGAAGACGACCCGAACCTGGGCAATTCGATAGCCTGGAGCCGAATTAAGACGACGGGAAGAGCAAAAGATACCGTTTACGCACCAGATATTCCCGTCTTCCCGCCCTCGCCAGTATTAATAAGAGCAGTGTCGAACCGGGCCGGGATGTCATCCCCAGTTTTCAAGCGCTTCGGCGGTTGAACATGAATCGAGTCTACAATTGAAACTGTTGGGCCATTCGCACTGCCGTAGGGATCGGAGGAGCTGAATTTGATTCGCTGGAACACCGGTACAGCATTGAATGGAACATCAAAGGCGTTTGCCTCTTGCTCGACTTGGGCAGGAGACAAATCGGGGTCTGTTAATCCGATGATGTAGCGTGAGAGACAATCACGAAAGAATGGAGCACCGTATGTGTCCTCCAGGGTCGCAAATTTGACTGCCTTGTGTGTGGGGTGTTTCGACATGGTGAGTGTCCGCTCGTATATTATGCCGGGGTAGAGATCCTGAATTGCTGGGGGGGGTGGACAGCCACGGAGCTTCCATTCTACGAATTGGTGATGTCGAAGGATTTTCTCCTTGCGCTCCAACCACAAAGTCATCTGCGAAAATTCGTTCTTCCGATTTGTCGACCGGTAGGCGTCCTTCGCAAGGTCAATGTGAAGCCGTTCGGTATTCTCTGTGTTGCAATTGTCCAGGGTGCCAAACGCCTGAACGTTCGGGTGGTAATGTTCCATGGCGTGAACTTTTGGCAGGTTGAAATGGGTTCGTAGCCCGAGATCCACAAATATGCTTTTATTTCGGTGGAACCGCATTCGAGCCGCCTCCACAGCGTCCAGGGTTTCCGTGGTGTGCATGGGATATTGGGCGGTGTATGTGAAGTCAAGGATGCCCCGAACGGCCTCGAGCAGTCGCACGGGTGAAAGGCCCCCAGGAAGTTTGACATCGATTATGATACCGAGTAGAAAGCGAGAGATTTGATCATGCTCTCGCCCCGTGACCCGGTTCAAGTGGGAAATCCCCTTCATGAAAAGGCGGATATTGTGGTTCGGCGGCAGCCGTCTACAGCGAGCATCAAGCTCCGCCTCTCCGAGACTCTCCTTCAGCCACGAAATCAAATGCTTGACGACTCCCTGGTACAGTTGGTGTAAAATGTCAGAGGTGATGGAGAGAAAGATGTTCGTATACGGCAGATGCTCCCAAAACGGATGCACAACGGGTTTGATACCTGCATCGGCACAGGCCTTGGCGTAAACGCCACCCCCCTGGTCGAGGGTATCAAGGGCGTCTAGAATTTTGTCCAATTGGCGAAGCGGACATTTCAACTCGCCATCGCCGAGACTGGCATGGTCAGCCTCGCCGGCCGGACACCAACCAGTCTTGACACAGGTGACGAGTAATTGCTCGGGATAGTCCCCGATATAGCACGCCACGATCGGATGCCCCCGTCGTACAATTCCGTCGCCGCTGGCAATTGGGATACCGGTGACCCCAGCCACTCGCAAAGGCTCAGTGATGAAGGACAGGCACTTGTGAAATAGGTTCGCCAAAGTACGACGCCGCGCTGCCTTGTTTTTTATATGCCCAAGTCGAGAGGTCGGAAGGTAGGCAAGGAGAACATAAGCTCGCCGAGACGGCTTCCGACGTATCTCTTTCGGGATGTTGCCAATCGTCATATAGACTGGGTATGCCGTCTTGCTCCCAAACATGGTCAACTGGGTTTTGTCGGAGGAAAGGAGAATCGGGATAATAGTCGCTCCTGGGTTGTCCTTCTCGACCTGCTTCTGTAACAATATTAATATTGGGTTGAAAACGGAGAACGATTGATTCGGACCTGTGTGCTCCACCACCATTTCGCTGTATGCATGTTGTGGTACAATCGGATTGTCTTGTCTTTGTCGGCGTAGTGTCGCTCGGGAACGACAAATAAATAGGGCGCAAAGTCTGTGTCTCCGAAAAGCGCTCGAACACACTCAAGAATATTTCGCGAGTAGAGCTCAAAGACCTCCCCTCCAACGACAACCTCCGACCGCGTGAACTTTGGTCGGCCGGGCAATTTATCATCAATGATTGCGTTAAGTTGCAGAGATGATTCATAAGACAGGCCCAATGCCGCCGCAACCTATGAGCTCGCGGCTTTTAGCTCAAGTTCGCATCAGAGAGCCGAGAAACCCACCCCTTCAATTTTGAGGAGTTCAGTGAACGCGGTGGACCCAGAACCCCGCAATTTTGCCCAACGAGCAATTTCCCAGTCCATTTGAGACGTAAACGGCGAATAAATATTGCTGGTTGAGCCCAGCATCTTACTGTACTGCTCCTCCATCGAGGCGGAGCGACTGGCTGAGATTGGCTCGCCTGCTCGAGTCGCCGCCCCTCCACCGGGGAAATGGACTATCGTCGGCTTTTTGTGGAACCAATCCTCCGCAACCCTCCGGACTTCGGGTACAGGTGGTGGCGTTTCAAGACGCACATCCTCCATCTCGTTGTCTTCCTCCGCAGCATGAGGAACCTGACGCGGTGGCTCCCACCCATCTGCAGCCAGGGCATCCTCCGCAGCCGCATGATCTGCAGCAACGGGATCATCGAATTCGTCCAAGTCAGGCTCGGACCCGGAGTTTGAGTCGTCATCGGAGCCATAGTTAAAGTCGGCCTGGGTGTAGTCATCCCCAAACAAGTCCCCTTGGAATGTCCCACCGCCGGTGGGGAAAGCGCCACCAATTCCTCGCCCAAACTCTTCATCCGAATCCGAGAAAGAGACATTTTCTGCGGCCTCGCGAACCTGGATACAGGGGGGATGGGTGGTCTTAGACAAGTGACTTGCAAATGCTCGGCCAGCGCGAAAGGTTGTTTTACATCCAGCACACTCAGGCATGTTGAAGACGAAAATAACTGGGATTGCTAGCGCAAAGTCAGTACATATAAGTCGTGCAACGACTCGGAGTGCTGGCACCGCCAAGCTTCGCGTAAATGCGCGTGTCAGCGCTGCGCAATGTCAGCACGGGCGCTCCGATGCCATAAGTGAAAAAAGTTCGCCAATCAGCGGACACACCTCTCTTTCCCCCCTCATCTCCCCGTTCTTCGCTTTCATCCAGGTCTCCATACACCCGCATGCCAGACCAAGAGTTGTCAGAGACAAGTGACGAGGAAGCTCCGCCGGTTATTCTTACTCGTGCACAAAAGGCTGCAAAGACTCGGGCTCGCCATGTAGCTGAGGAGCAGGCGGCCAGCGCCCAAACGGAAGTGGAAATAAGTTTGTCAGATTTCGTGGTTCCAAAAGCAGCACTAACGGCCTGTCAGGTCGCGCCGGTGGACGTCGTGTAGCCATGCAGAAAGCACTCAAGAAGAAAAGTGATTAGATATGTCGTATTTTGGAGCCATCTGACGGTCTCCACTAGTTTGGCATCCCAATGCAGTCAAGGATACTTCCCCTGGGACAGAGAACACCCCAAGCACCACAGTCGCTACCGCTTCGAGCCGCAAACGAGCAGCGTCTGCTGCCGCCGACCAGCCCGGCAAGAAAAAGAAGTCCAAGGCTCGTGATGAGACAGGTATGTTCGAGTTGTGGTGGCAGAATGATCCTAGTACTGAAATTGAGAAATCACCAGACATCGAGTCTGGAATGGACGTCGATGAATTTCCTGTTACCGCCAAAGCCAAAAAGACAGCCAACACTAAGATTGCTGACGGTATGTGATGCAATTTCCAAAGTCAAATTTGTATGTGCTCAAGACATGTCGCAAACCTCCTAGGCGCAAGGTCAGCAGGGAAGAAGAAGGAAAAGGCGACGACCCGCAGTACGTACACCTCATCATTCTACATGCTACATGATAACGTCATGCCTGCTTGGCAGGATACGTCCCGACTCCCATCGACTCCGATGAGGAATTGCGCCCACAGAAACCAGTGAAACTAGGTGAGGTTACTACAGCTATCCTCTGCTCACTGCTCATCGTCCTTCCTAGTCGACAAACCCCACGTTCTCCCTGCTGGAAGTAAGTTTGATTCTATTGCATGTCTCTCCAATCTTGCGCGAATTCACTGCTCCTCCACCAGCTGCCAAGCCGACCGTGAATCCCAAGCCAAAAGCGAAGAAGGCCTCGTCTGCCACCGATACCGAGGAGGAGATTGATAATCTTCTCAGCCAGTCCGAGGAAGATGATCAGTCTGACCCCGCATCCCAATCCGACCTGGACGATGGCGAGTTTCCTGCGGATCTGACAGACGAAGTATGTATTCACCATCGTCGGCTCAACTCTATTTTTAACCAGACAGCACGCCCAAATCATACAGTCAGGCAAAGTGTCGACCGGCGCCGATGATCTCCTCGACTCTTCGGATGACACCACTCCGTCGGGCTTTCATCGCCGTCAAGCGTCGTCTTCCTCTAGAGGCTCCATTCCCCCTGACACTGACTATGACGACATCCCAGAAGGGGAGGATGAAGACGAAGAAAAAGAAAAAGATGACGACGTAAGCCCTGCCTATATTCCTCCCTCCGGACCTTAATGCTTTCAGGCCGCACCCGAACTGGTGGAGTCTGAGGAAGAAGAAATAGTACGTAACTCAGCGTCTTTCTCTACCAGCAATTAACACCCTTCAGGTCACGCCTGCTCCTGCGCCGCGCCCAAAGAAGACTACTGCCGCCCAACAATCCAAATATGCTCAAGAGGTATGGCTCTCTTGCGCACATGCACCTAGTCTTATCGTTTTGTAGAACCCCGAGATTCGAAACTCAAAGGTCGTACACGGTGGGAAGGTGGAAAAAATTGCCGCTGTCCCGGAGACTTCATGGTCTCCCACCGCCCGTGTTACCTTCCCTCCTACCGGTGGACAAATTAAACTGTTGGTACAGAACGACACCCTCAAGGCAGTTCTGAAGGGTGCGATCGACCTCGCGCTTCACGAGATCGCATTCAAGGAAGGGTATACTGACATAGTATCCCGCGGTGCCTACGCTCGGCGGCTCTTACGTCTCGCTGCCAAGGCATATGGCCCCCGCGGGGAAGACATTGAGAAGCGCGCCAAGAAGGATACAACATTTTGCACTCTTCTTGCTCCACTTGTACGTGCTTTCTTATCCTTTTGAGCCATGATTAATTAACATCAGATTTGCACTCGGGGCGGTAATCTCCGGAACACACTCCGGGTCATTGCCACCTCGAAGGTCGCAACCCATTACGGTTTCAACGCCCCTGGAATCACACCTTCGCAAATTCGATCCATCGTGAAGCAGCTCAAAGAAAATCAGCAGTTCATCCTCCCATACGCCTCAGCACCAGTCTTGTTGCGTGCGGAGTCCCAGTCGGATGGTGCCCTTGCGGCAGACACCGCAGTTATCTCAAACACGCCGAAGGTCGTTTTGGTGAGTCCCTGTGGCGTCACTTCATACAATATCTGACTGAATATCAGACATTCATTAACAACTTACCCTTCCATGCTCCCGCTGTCATAGATATACTCCACGAAGGCTGGTGGAGTTCTCCGAAGTCATTCGGCTTCCAGCACGTCACGGAGCTTAAATCCAACCGACCTGATCGTCCGATGGAGGTGGTTCTCCCCGACGCCATGTTGTGCCTAGGCACAGTGAATGTACGTCTTCGTCTTCCCATCAATTATTTGGCGTCAACTATTTTCTCAGGCTTGGGCAGCGGCGACTGCTTGGGAGAGTGGGCACTACGTATACCAGAAGGAGTTCAGTCAGGCGCGACTCGAAAACACGTACAAAAGCCTTCTCGAAGTTCTGCAGAAACAACGGAATGGACATTCCGCCAAGACCTTTAATCGAACAATGCATGAACTCTATATCAAGGTTTCGTGAGTCCTTCTCCCCTTCTCCTTTACCGTCAACGATCATTGATTCTTCCCCAGTCGCTCTCAAGCTGGCGTAGCTTCTGCCGCCTCGGGATCGGCCAATGATGTCATTTCTTTAGCAATCGATAGTGACTGAATTTGGCGACTCGGGACTTGGATCACATCACGTATTCACATTTACAGTACATACCTTCGATACCTTCGATAGTTGACGCAATGAATAATGCTTCCTCTGTATCTGCAATGACCTGGGAAATGTGAAAACACTGAAATAGTTCCACAAGCTTGATGCAACTCCGAACAAATTTCGCTCATAAGTTGCAGAATTTACGATATTTTCGTCGGGGGTAACATATTCTGGCTCAATTTGCTCATTCAAGAAAGTCAAGGTATTCTGAACAATTTTTCACGAAAATGCGGGAAAATTCCTGAGAGAGGTTTTCCTGATGGAGGGAGGCGGAGGGAAGGCGCGGTGTACGGAGCGCCAGCGCTGCTCGTCAAATCATCTTCGAGACGCGAGGAGGAGCTGCTACCTGCGAGCGAGCGCAAGCGCAGGCGCTTCCCCCCCAAACCACCCGTTCATATCCTACCTAGCCTTGTGCCCTCTGACGAGAATAGGATTTCGTGGGACTCCTCTCTCTTCTTTGTCCCTCACGAACAAGCCGTCTCCCTTCTCATCCTGCCCTCGAGACTTTTATCCTCTCTCTTATCGAAATTTTGGTCGCTCGTTCCGAGCCCATTGCAGACGATCCACCCCATCCAGCGTTCGGTTTCAAGCCCAACTCCTGCACCACTGCCGTGCAATCCTCCTTGAACACGCTCCTCAGCAGCGCGACGTCGCTAGCTATCTAATCCTGTATTGGCGCCAAATTCCAGGATTGGGTAGATAGGACTTGGAACCCGGCGCCTATTCCCCGATCTTGCCTCCGGGCATGATCATCCCATTTCCCGCATAGTTCGCCCGCCGCCGCCCTTCGTACCGCCCGCAGATCCTGACTAATTACTCCTGGGCTTCAAAATCGCCAGACGCGTGTGGATCCTGATGCACGATGCATGCGCGGTAGACACAGGGGAGCGGGAATTTACTGCGACCTGTGAGGTTGTCGCGCATCGCTGTCGTCACCCCCTCACTCGTGTCGACCCTTCGTCATTCGCTCAATCCCGATACGATATCTGTCTTCGAGCTGCGCCACGCAATGGCGGTACAGCGGGGAATTTCCAAGTTCTCGACCATGGATCAGCGCTCAGCGGTGGGAGCAGCTGATAGGCACGTCTTTCCTTGGCTTGTTTCGTACGATACACCTGCGCGTCACCATCGCGCTCGTCCCCCTCCCCACATCCCTCTCCCTTCCTTCGTTCCGTACTGCACGTGCTGACCGCCCTTTCTTGGGCCTCAAGATCCCTCAGAGTCGCTGCAAATCCCGCGCTCGGGAAGCCTCAACGTCGTCGTCATCGTGTACTTCTGAAGCAGCCAAGACGCGGCCAGACGCCAGTGGTGAGTGACTTATCTTTCTTTCTTCTCTCTCCATCCTTCACCCCGGCGTCCTGTCTCTCTTCTTACTCCGTCCTTGATCATTGTTTCCCGGATTCTTACGCTCTTTTTCGTAGGCACTGCGGACATCCACCGCCTGGAGCGCCTGATCCGCGCGACACTCTGGTATGCTTGCAAGAATGGACGGTCCACGTCTGCCTGGGGTATTTTCTGCCTCGAAATTGCCGAACTCAGTCGGAGGACTGACAGATACGAATGAAGGATGAGGTGCGTGTCCTTGCCTGCTTTCTGCTCTCCCTTGTTGCTTCTCCCCTACAATGCTGACGTTTCCTCTTGTGCGCAACATTCCAAAAGTCAGCCACAGTGCACGATCGACAGCACAGGGGATGTGAGCGAAGGGTAGGATGGACGCTGAGGTGCATGTCCTCCTTCTTTTTCCTTCTCGCGCTTCTCGCTTTTCTTGGCCTCGGTGCGAGAGGATTCGGGAATGGAATACCGTGCCGTCCATGTAATTCTGGATATGCAGGGTGTGTTAGCAAATGGCCCCTTCCTTGGCTCCGTCCGCGCGTTGGCCGCACGAGCCGCAGTCGATAGAGGTACCTTGGGCTGTACTCCCTGCCCGGTAAGACGTCGGCGACGAATGCTTACATATCCCGTATCGGACCTTCGCCTTTGACCCGGTAGGAAGCGCTTTACCATGCACAGATCCATCCATCCCGAGTATATTTCTTTGCGCTTCGATCGTGATCGAGTATTTGTTCCCTTGCGCTGGACTCAAGTCCAATTGGTAATGTGGGAAGATCATTGAACAGAAGTCCAATTTTTCTTTGGTGCTCTTTACATGAACGCACGACTCGGGAGAAATTTCGACGTCCGGGAATACTGCTATGTACTCATCTCTTACTGCTCAGGCGTATCCAGCCTTCGTCCAGCCTTTAGAACAGTACATAGAGTGGTCGATAAGCGGATCTTTGTCCTCGACCAGCTGAATGGAGGAATTCGATAAGATGGAACCCAGTACTGAAAAAGCCTTCACGAACCCAATGATATACCAATTCCACTACGCGATGAACACTTTCCTTCCACGCGGCCTCATTGGCGTCTGGACTAGGTTCCAGAATGGGAAAGCTGTTGCCTTCATAACAAACTCGATTTCCCGCATTGTCCTTTGTTGAAGAATGGGTACGATAGTACGAATAGAATCAGAAGCAAGTTATGCATGTGAAGACAAGTAAAATAGTATCAACTACACTGTATCTCCTAGAAAGCGTTCAACGGAAGCGGTGTTTAACCCTAGGGCGTTATAACTAAACATTTCGTACGCTTTTACGGGATTCGCCGGTGTTGCGGGACTGAGAATACATAAGTATAAGACTGGGCGAAATAAAACACAATGTACCTGCCCGAATAGCGCAGTTCATGCAGCCATTTCGCACAAAAATCGCTGGGATCCAAAAAGCCCACGGCGCGAACTGCGTCGTGCGTGAGGATATCGGATTCCGTCGTATCGCTGCTATCGTCTCCGTCCAGCTGCGGCAAGTCCGCAGCAGCACGTGCCAAAGTGTTACTGAACGCGCCAGTACCGGCGCCACCGGTAGCGGAAAAATGAGCACTGCGGCTGGACCTGGGGGTGGGTGAGTCCCTGTCTCGTCCACTTCCCGTCTGGCTAGGGCTGCCGCCCGTTACCGTAACGGCAACGGCCGTCGATTTGGCGGCCGTTTTTCTGGTTTCCACAGCTCCAATGGGACGGGCCGGGTGACGGGACGGCCGTTACGGCCGTAACGACGGGTGGTTGATTCATTTCGCTATTTCACCTCAATTTCATCGATACACCGGCAAATTTCGACTCGGATTCTCCCTATCTTATGGTTTACCACTCATTTCAGCATCCCTTCGTCGTTTGCCGGGAAACAACCACCTCAAACTTGTAGTTGAACCTCGGCAATCAGCCTCGGAGTTTGCCGGGCAGCGCAACCAAAGAAATCTACTGCCTGTTTATAACCAACAGCACTTCAATGCAAACAAGAGAGGCATTCAATGGAGGAGCCTGGTAGATATACACATCTGTGCACAGAAAAAATGCTAATATGGGTGGTTTCAAAGTACCGTTGCAAGACCCGTTTCAACGGCCGTCACGGCCGTCGTTCAGCGGGCCGTTGGAAGGTAGGCAAATTTGCCAACGGGACGGGCACGGCACCCGTTCGACGGCTGCCGTTGAGCCGTTGCGACGGTCACGGGCGGCAGCCCTACGTCTGGCCGCCTTGTCCATCTCCAGCACCATGCCTGCCGTCGCCGCGGGGTCCGGATCTCGGGCGCCTGAGCCATTCTTTGGTCGGCATAACGGTCTTCCACACAATCCAAAGGCCGAGGACGGCCAAGATATCTGTGTTGGACCGCCAGTTATAGGAGTGACAAACACGAACATACTGCAGGGGGTTCATCTTTGATGGCGCTTGACAGCTCGCCCCTCGGTCCTAACCCTGCGAACAACGATCGGCTTCTTCCGTGCTTGCCTCGTCCTGACGTTGTTCTCCAAATAAAACAGGGGAACCCCGAATCTTCCATTTGGCTCACGAGCACCGCGCGATAAAAGCGTCGTTTCGCATGCGTACGAATGGTATACACGAAACCATACGGGTTTCTACCGAGCAGGTGCGTGAACCTCCTTACATTTCATCTACCCATTCCGTCCCCTCCCTTCTGGACTTCGCTTATAACTATTCAGTCTACCTCCACAGAGTCTCCCCACCACACATCACCGTGTCCGCGCCAACGTCTCGCTTCGCTCGCCCTCCCAGCGTCGGAGGTTACACCTCAAGGCCGTTCCGCGCAGTCGGTGCGGCACACGGGCTTCCACAGGCTTTCATTTTACTGTATATCATCGCACGACGCCGTGATGAAGTCTTGCGGCCCCCGACCGCCACCACGTCGGTTTGAAAAGCGTATGGCAAGGTCCTCACGAGTCGAGGTACGTGTATTCTCCATATATTTTTTGTACGTTCCTCACTGGATCGTCTTTCTTTTTGTGAATCCACAGAGCGCAGTTCCTCGTCATAAAATGCTGAGAAGGCGGGCGGAGGGGCGAAAAGGGCGTATTTGAGGTGCGTCGTGCGTTAGCGCGGGTAATCTTGCGCTGATTCAGCGTGCTTCCCCCAATTCCAGTCCTCCACTCGCGCATTCCTTCCGCCGCGTCGCTTCAAGGTACCGCAACGCCCCTTCTCGTGCTCCCCGATCTTTGGCGCCTCCCGCAACGGAGAGTCTATACTAGAAGAATGGGAGTGGGACTCGCCAATTTCCTTTTTCGGGAAGCGAGTCCCATTCTTGATCCCATCAACAATGGGACTCGCTGAAGAAATGGGGCTGGGGAGACCGCCGCCAATCACATAGTGACCCGCCGTCACGCAGTCTCGGTTCTTGAGGCGGCACAAATGCGCGTAATGATCCGATGCCGATTGCTCAGTTTGCGAGTGGAATATCTACAGCTCTTTGCATAATCAATGCTGTACGCAATGGACTCTCATGGAACAGTCACGAGTCTACGGGTGGCCGGTATTCTCATAACATTTTTCAACTAACGTGTGAGTGATGCACCTTTTCCATATCCTTACCCTTCCATTCCGAAGAGCTTTCACGCTGTACGGCGAGAAGGTTTCTGCATTTTATCTTTATGTTCTGGGATCACCCTCCCCTTCAGGTTGTAACTCCACAGTTAACCATTTCAAGCTGAAAAAAGCGACGCTTGAACACAAGTGAGCAATAATTCAATAATCCCAAGTGATGTTCTTGGCTTTATGAACACTGATCTAGACTCCCAGCGATTCTAGTGCTCAACAGCTTGAGCACGCTTCAACAACCTACCGGCATGGTCAAGCCGCTCTACTTCTTTGATGCATTGGTGGATTACTGACGTTGCATTTATCCGTCGTTCTTTGCACTCGGTTCAATGGGTAACTGGTGAGCAAATAAACTCCTTGACCTTCGTTGATGAGTTACTGATACATTCTTAATTCACCGCTCTCGAGTTTGATTTGGTATATATATTCACATTGCGCTCAGGGTTATGAACAATGTAGGTGATCATGTCGCGCCTTCAGCACACCCGGACCTGCTCAGTGATGCCAAGCAAGAACACCTTCTCATTTGCTTGCTTGCGATCTTGCACGGCGTTTTCACTTACTTTTTAGCAACATTTTCCGGTCTCTCTGAAACTTGTGGATGTGCTCAAGGTTTATAACCTGATACAATTCAGCTCTCAACGATACACTAACTTCCACTGGTTCGGTTTAGTTTTCTGGCGCTGTGAGCTCGAAGCAAACAATGAGGTACGTGCTGTCGGATAGCGCAGCCTCATCTTGGCACTGACATTGGCGTCGCACAGGACCATATAAAAACTCTTGATCCAATTCTAGGGGTCTCTGGTATGCTCTCACCCCTCTTTACTTCTTCTAACCCGCACTTCACACTTTATGGACCCAAAGCGCTGGAACGTACCGTGAGCAGACGTCGTGCCGCAGTACTTTTTTCCTGTTTCCAAGAACATTGACTCCTAGCTGACTTCATCTTATGGGCTTTGAGCAGCGCCACGAAGATCTCTTTCACATTACGCTGTCAAGAAAGCCCTGCACAGGCTCCAGATGCATCTCCAATTTATTTTACGCATTCCCGGAAGCCAGCAGACACGACAATACCGTATTTCTGGTGGGCCTCCTCATGGTTGGTACATATGACTTTTTAAACACATCTACCCAGATTGGCCCGGGTTATTCGTTCGTCCGTCCCCGCTGCCATTGGCGATGTCCAACACATCTCGGGACTGCTTGACTGCCAGTGTTGAATCAGTGTTCCCGGCAATCCCAAAATATACATCATTGCTGAGTCTTTAATTAACTCGATTCTGGTGCGCAATCGGTGCTCCCATCCTTCTCTTTCGTTCGCTTCACATGTTAACACCGAATTAATCGACAGGATTCCGTCAGATACTTTCATGCACTTACAGCAGTTCCCCGTTTTCATCGTGACCAACGGCGTCACTTACATGGCGAAAGAACATATTATACTTTAGGACACGACCAATCGTATCTGGCCATTTTTATTTTTATTTTACGTCTTTAAAAATTGGATGCAAGACCTGGTAGGTGATGGGGTTGCGACTTTCTCCAGACGTATGCCGACCAAGCTCGTGTCCATGTCACCTATCTAACATATTGGCAGCGGGAAACACCATAGTTTTAGAACATGGTGGGTTTTAAACTGACTCTTCTTCCTTTATCCCATTGACATGAAAAAGCAGACACAATTTTTTGCTTTATTGCACTTTGGCTTCTTGCAGTATGTAAATTGCATTTACCGCCGTCCGGGACTAAGGCGGACATGGAGCGTTCTATTCTGCACCATTCGTTTACGAAATGTTACATTAGATTGTCAAACCGAGTTCCCCAGCCCCGTCTGATCATTTCGTCCGTCGATCACCTTTCAATTCTTTGGAAGAGCACGTCTCGAGTACAGAGCAGAAGATTTTGACATGATTTTTAGTCTCTTCAAGTCTGAATGAGAGGCTAACTCATGAGATCCAGTCTCTTGGTTGGATGTGCTCTCTGGCGTCGATAAACCAATGAACTATAGTTCATTTGATATTGGTGTTCAACGCTGCTTCCATCCAGTCGGCAGGTGGGTTGAAGGTGCATAACAACACGTCGAACACAGGCTTGAAGCAGAGGTTGTTGAATCTGTTTAGCACTGCAACCAATCCATGAATCAGCCTATGCTGGAGCGAAGCGAAGACATGTCTTTGTTAGCGAAACTGGATGCGCGGGATGCTGAGCACGAGATCAGGTTGAGATCACACGTTAGAGAATGTTTGTGTAGTTTAGAAGATTGTCCAAATCCCTATATAATCAACTTAGAGTCGCTACGAATATACCTTGAGCAACCGAACAGTGAGAGTAGATCTTCGTTGAACAGGAGTACGGGATACGTCTCCGTATGCTTAGGATTGCCGGTCAGCGGTAGTCCTTGATGAGCTTGAAGCTTCACTTAGGTTCACGCGAATATTGGTCAACAGAGTTTTGGATAAGATGTAAGATACCGGAAATGGTCTCAACAGCAAATTTATATCTATCTACTGAGAATGCTGTGCGCGGAGCCGATGAGTCGTGTGGCTCCGCTGCTTGATTCGCCGAATCCGTCTGGAATAATCCAACGGATTCTTCCGTGTTCGGTAAGCTTCTATCCGAGTGCTGGAGGCGCAGATCAATGCTTTCCATCACAGTCTTGTATTCTATATTTTTCTCCGGCCCCAATCCGGCCTTCTGTAGAGTTGTGCATCCGTTTTCGGAAATGGCCGATGTCAATGCCGCGGTATTGATGCACATCAACCGATCACTCCGGTCTTGTCCGCCCATGCCGCCTCATAGCGCCTGATCAGGCTGATTTTGATGCGGAGGGGTCACAGATTCACCGGCAAGCAGACTTGCCGAGTACCATTTTAGCCGAGTCCCATGGTTGATGGGATCAAAAATGGGACTCGCTTACCGAAAAAGGAAGTGGGTGAGTCCCACTCCTCGTCAACCCTCCGCAACGGAATATACCAGGGTGTACCTACCGCCAACCGCGCCGCATTTTCTCCTACCGGCGCATCCTTAATTCATGGCACCGTGCCTATGACACGTCTCAGCCTTGGCACGCGCTCGCACAATAGGTATGCATTTAATCCTCCTTCATCTCCTCTTCATTCGTTAACCTGTCCAGGAGGCGCTCCTCTTCCTATAGATCCTCGTGAGTCATCATGCGCGCACACCCGCCCCCTACCTTAGTTAGCAAGAAGGCCTCGGCACGCACCCCAACGATGGTCCGCTGCATCGCCGCCTGTTTCCCTGCGGCGCATCACTTTCGCCGCTCGCCGCCCCTCCTCTACGCCGTCGACGGCGACCGCACTGGAGTTTAGTAAACGACATGCCCCCAACTCGCAGCGCCGCTTGCTGTCCGCAGGCACAATTTGCAGTATGGCGGCGATCCACGCGATCCACGCCACGACTTGGGAAGCCGTTACACGTACACTCTCCACACCATTCCGGTTCACACCCCAGCCCCTCCTTGCACCACCAGCCGCACGCCCAGCACACGACGCTGCTGTTCCTCGCCACCTAGACCGCCTTCATCGGCCCCCCGCGCACCGCGACTCTTTAATAGTCGTTCAAGTCCACCGGCACATCACCAGGTCCACCACTGCGCCCTGCTCGCCCGCGGGGCCGCCACCACACGACCCACTGCACTCACTGCCTTCGCTAGTCATGCCCACACCTGCGCCCAACTTGCCGGCGCATCCTCGCCACCGCTCTACGTCGCCCCGCCCCGACACTGCTCCCTCCAGCCGAGCCCGCTTCCGCGTCACCGCGTCCACTATCGCAGGCTCTCCGGTTTTCACCGACGCGCACGCCACTGTTCCCCCTCCTCTCGTGGCCACACCACTCCCTCCGCCCCCTCTGCCTCCACCGCACTTGCTGCTTTCGCTACAGGCGAACACATTCATAGTTGATCTTCGCCTTCTCCTGCACCACCGTAAGCAATTACCTTGGCAGTGGCAGCTCTGCCTCCGGCGCATCGGAAGCACGCCGTGTACCACCACCGACCTGCGCCACGCTGGCGGCGGTGGCTTCCGATGGCCCACGCCACCTTCGTTGCCTCCCCACACGCGGCGCTGCCGCATAGTCCCAGCCTCATTACTTGAGATGCACCCAGTCTGCGTCGAGTTTTGAGTGAACTGCTGGAGAGTGAGGGAGATGAGCGGAGGAGGCGGATTTCCCGATTAGGAAATCGGTGGCCGGGAGTAGCGTTTTTTTGCCTTTCGTGTTTTGAACGGGGAAGGGCTCCTGCGGCGGGCGCCGAGGCAGGTGGTGAATGCCGAGTGTTGAGCGCGCGCGCGTCCCCGTCCTCTTCGCCTTCTGTCCTCCACTTCCCTCGCCGCATGCTGACGAACGACACACAGGCTGCTGCTGCTCCTGCTACCGCGACGTCCCCGTTCGCTCCGGCCAACGCCGCGAACTAGCGCATCTGCAAGCAGTGCAGGCTGCTAGGGAAGTAAAAGGTGGGTTCTGGTTCTTCTCCGTCTCTTACCATGGCACACGAGCAAGTGCTGACGATTTGCGTACAGGCAGGCAAGTGTGTGGAGAAGTGGGGTCCGGGTCCAGGGCCTGGGACGATGTGAGATAGATGCCGCAAGAAGACGAAGCCCGTCGGGGGGGGGGGGGGGGGGGGGGGACGCTCGAGTAGCAGATGCAGTAGCACTGACTCTGTCTATCTGTGCCATCAACTCCGAGGAGTGGCACGGAGATGAGGGGTACAATCTGGCCAACGACGACTTGCCAGAACTGTGTCCGGACTCGGAGGACGATGATGATGAAGAGGACGACCTTGAAGAGGGTGATCGCATTCTGTACACTGTGTTTGCCCCTGTCGAGGAGATTCGCGCCGGCAGCACCATCTCGCAGCGCCTTGCGGAGGCCTACACCCGGAACTCTGCGCCTGCCGGAACCAATGTTCCATCCTGGGCTGCGGATTTCTCGGACGTCTTCAACAAGGAGTCCTTCGACTCCTTGCCGGAGAAGCGACCATGGGACTATGCCATCGAACTCGTCCTGGACGCGAAGCCGGCCAACTGCAAGGTCTCCCCGATCTCCCTGCTCGAACAGAAGGAGCTCAATGCCTTCATTGCAGAGGGGTTGAGCACCGGCCGCATCCGTCCGTCCAAGTCGCCGATGGTGTCTCCGGTCTTCTTCATTAAGAAGAAGGACGGGGCCCTCCGGTTTGTCCAGGACTACCGGGCACTCAATGTGATGACCGTGAAAAACCGGTACCCGCTCCCTTTGATCAACGATCTTATTAACCGTTTGAAGGGAGCCTGGTTCTTCACGAAACTCGACGTCCAGTGGGGTTTCCACAACGTCCGGATCCGGGAAGGTGACGAATGGAAGGCTGTGTTCCGTACAAACCGGGGGCTCTTCGAGCCGCTGGTGTCAGGGGAACCCCCGCTCTTCCGGCTATCTCTCCGGCTTCCGCTCCGGTTTCCGGTCCAGCTTCTGGTCTGGCCTCCACTCCGGCTAATGCCCCCGACTTTCCGCCTGCCCGTTCTCGTTGGCACGTGCTATGCGACCAAGCCCGTGATCATTGTAGATACCTCCGGACACGTGCTACTGGGTAGTTACTGATTCGTATATAAGGTTTCGCCTAGCGTGAAAATCCCCATCCTTTCTTCTCTTCGGATTCCCCTGCTAGGTGCGTGGTATTCCCACTCCTGTATTTAGTACCCATATTTATACTTCGGATTCCCCCGCTAGTTTCCGCGCCCTGCGCTGAGCTTAAGGTTGCTCTTACAGCTGGTGATGTACTTCGGTCTTACCAACTCCCTGGCTATGTTCCAGACGATGATGAACAACATTTTCCAGGACCTCATCCCTTCCGGAGACATTATGTTCTACCTAGATGACATCCTCATCGCGCACTCCGACCTCGCCCGTCACCGCAAAATCGTCCGGGAGGTGCTCCGGCAGCTTCGCGAACACCGTCTTTTCCTCCGACCGGAGAAGTGCGAGTTTGAGAAGTCGACGATCAAGTACCTCGGCGTCATCATCTCGCACAACCACGTGGAGATGGACCCCGTCAAGGTCGCCAGCGTTGCCTCGTGGCCCGAACTCGAGAACAAGAAGGACGTGCAGCAGTTCCTCGGCTTCACAAACTTCTACGGAGGTTTATCCGGGCGTTCTCGGACATCGCCCGGCCGCTTTTCGACCTGACGAAGAAGGGTGTGGCCTGGACCTGGACTGCTGCCTTGGCCGCCGCGTTCCAAGCCCTCAAGGACGTGGTGACTGCGGAGCCCATCTTAGTCCTCCGGCTTGAGGCGGACAGCTTCGACTGGGCGACCGGAGCGGTTCTGTCTCAGCAGGGGACCGATGGAAAGTGGTGCCCCGTTGCCCCTACTCCAAGAGCTTGAATGACGTTGAAATGCTTGCTCGGTGTCTACAACAGCAGTACTAGTTTAATCAAGACCCAACGAGCAGAATGCGAGTTGCTTGATTAAGGCAAAAACGCAACTACTAACCAAATCCTAACTACTTTCCCCTTGAATGGTTTAGACTGTGCCGCCGAGTACGGGTCTTTTGAACGCTTTAAGAAGGTTCAAGGAGCGCAGATAATCCAACAGAGGTTGCGAGGAACAAGCCTGTTTTAAGAGGTCTAGTCCGAAGTGCAAGGTTGATTTAGAGTATTAGACCTCTTTGGGCAATGCCAAACGAGTGCCTAAGCCAACAAATCGAGTTTAAAAGCTTTAGAAGCTTGAGCCAACAATCCCAATCCTAACAAGGTGCCGTGTTCTCCAAATCCCAAATAATAAGCCTTCCAAGGCTACTGTAGTGCGGTGCCGTGTTCTCAATCCTAATAAGCTCTCTCTAGCTTCTTAACCGTTTCCAATCCCAAGATCCCGATCCAACAATTGATATTGAGTTACTTGTGCAGACGAAACAAAACTTCTTAACGAAGTCAGTCCTGGGTGACAAGTCCCGAATCTCCGTCGTTTATCAAGCAATACCCGGTAAAGGCTAATGCTCTTAGTGACAGAAAGTTCAGTGCCTATCCATGCCAAAACCTCCTCCTTATATACTGTACAATTACGCTTACAATACGATGATTAGTCTACTGGCTGGTATATGAGTAAGGTGTCCGTAGTTAATCACGTGTGGGTAAATATATAGGATCCTCGTGTGTCGACCCCTTAGTGCTTGAGTGTGTCCGGTGTGACTGTTCCTTGTCCGATTGTGTAGACAGTCCCATCTTCTATCCTCTTGTCCCCCGTTCAGGACCTTCAGTTTTAGGTAGACGTAGGTACTGGCTTTGAGCCAGTACCTTAATCAGCCCAAACCGCCCAGTGGTTGTGGAGATATGCGAGTTACCGTCCTGGCCTGGTTCAAGTAACCAAATCAGGATGGCAACAATGATCGGATAGTTGATAAGCGAAGTTCAACCACAGCCGGGGTAACCGGCTACTGTTAAACCCGAATCACCTGACCCATCACGCAAGGCTTCCTCTGTAAATCAAGTACAACAAAGCACCCGAACGCCTAATCAAGACCCCACAGTGGTGCCCCAGATCATCAGAGAGGATGATTAATATTGCCCATGTTGTTTGTGGGCCCCGCGATGCCTTGATTAAGCAGCGATGCTTAATCTTGGCACTTAAACCCTTAATCATGAATGTCAACCAGTATGAGCTTTCCAGTTGATGCATCCCAGGCGGACTTGATTAAGGTCCTCATGCAGGATCAAGCCCTGATTAGCCATATTGGACTTATGCTAATCCTTTGGAGCAGCGCGCTACGTGATTAAGGTAGAAATCGGCAAATTCCTTGCTATTTCACCCATGGTCCGTTTCACGGCTTATCAACGTCCAACGGAACTACGTGATCCACGACAAGGAGATGCTTGTGATCGTCCGAGCCCTAGAGGAGTGGCGACACTTCCTCGAAGGCGCACAGCACCCGGTCGAGATCTGGACGGACCACAAGAACTTGGAGTACTTCCAGAAGTCACAGAAGCTGAACCAGCGGCAGGCCAGGTGGTCCCTGTACCTGTCCCGGTTCGACTTTGCCCTGTTCCATCAGCCCGGACGCCTTATGGGACGTCCGGATGCGCTCTCGTGTCGTCCAAACCATGGAGCCGGCTCGGAGAACTCGGACGTTACGCTCCTTCGGCCGGAGCTCTTCCAGATTCGTGCCATGGAGGGGATTGCGGTTGACGGACCTGAAATTCCTCTCCTGCGCGATGTCTGGAAGGTGTTCGGGACTGAGCCGGAGCTTGAGGACCCCGTGGTACTTGTCGCCCGGCAGCTCCTCAAGAATTGGAAGGCTCCTTCCCCCCGCTCGGCCGAATGGCACATCTCGGACGGACTCCTCCTGTTCCGCAGCAAGATCGTTGTGCCACGGAATAAGGACCTCCGTCGCCGGATTATGGAGCAGCACCACGACACGCACGTCGCCGTACACGCTGGCCGCTTCAAGACATTGGAGTTGATCTCCCGGAACTACTGGTGGCCCCAGTTGTCCCGACACGTCGGCCAGTACGTCGGAGCCTGCGATGCATGCAACCGGACAAAGGCGCTCTGGCGACTTCCCCACGGTGAGCTTCATCTGACCGAGATTCTAGAAGAACGCTGGGACACCGTCTCGGTGGACTTCATTGTCGAGCTCCCGGAGGCCCACGGGTTCGATGCGGTCATGGTTGTGGTCAACGTCCTTGGTAAGTGAGCCCACTTCAACAAGTGCCACACTGGCCTCGGTGCTGTCGGAGCTGCCCGGTTGTATTACCGGAATGTCGGGAGGCACCACGGAACCCCTCGGAAGTATATTTCTGATCGTGGTCTGCAGTTCATCACCGAGTTCACTCACGAACTGTGGCGCCTCATCGGTATTGAACCTGCCACCTCCACCGCTTACCATCTGCAGACCGACGGTCAGACCGAACGCGTCAACCAAGAGCTCGAACAGTTCGTCCGTATCTTCACGAGCTACAAACAGGACGACTGGGATGAGCTCCTGCCGGCAGCCAAGTTTGCCTACAACAACCACGTCCACTCCTCGACGCAGCAGGTACCGTTCATGACGGACACCGGCCGCCTCCCTCGGATGGGTTTCGAGCCGAATGGTAGGCGCTCCGCCGATGAGTCCGTCAACGAGTTCCGCGACCGGATCGCCGCCGGAGTCTCTGAAGCCAAAGCTGCCCTCATTAAAGCCAAGGACGAGTTCAAGCTGTACTACGACCGCTGGCGCATACCCACACCGGAGATCAAGGTAGGTGACCGGGTCTGGGTGGATGCCTCCGATATCAAAACGACACGTCCGTCGCCCAAGTTCTCGGACAAACGGCTCAGACCCTTCAAGGTCATGAAGGTTGTGGGCAACAGAGCATACAAGCTCGAGCTTCCGCCGCGTTACTCCCAGCTTCACTCGGTCTTCCCGGTCATGAAGCTTGAGCTTGCAAAGCCAGACCCGTTCCTCGGACGCCCCTGGCATGACGAACCACCGCCCGTCCTCCAGCCGGACGGAGACGAGAGGTGGGAGGTCGACGAGATCCTGGAAGCGCGAGTCCGATACGGCAGCCTCTGGTACATGGTGCACTGGAAGGGTTACGGTCTGGAGCACGATAAGTGGGTAAAGCACTCTGACTTCTTCGCCAAAGATGCCATTGACACCTACTACCGCCGCTACCCCAACGCCCCCCGCCGGATCGCCTCGGCCGCCTTCGACTCGCTGTCCTTCCAGAGGTGCGATAGGACCATCCGCTTTATACGTCGGGACACCGTATTCCAAGGGGGGGGTGATGTCAGGGGAACCCCCGCTCTTCCGGCCTTTCTGGCCATATCTCCGGCTATCTTTCCGGCTTCTGCTCCGGCTTCCGCTCCGGCTATTCCTCCGGCTAATGCCTCCGGAGTTCCGCCCGGCCGTTCTCATTGGCATGTGCTATGCGACCAGGCCCGTGATCATTGTAGATACCTCCGGACACGTGCTACTGGGTAGTTACTGATTTGTATATAAGGTTTCGCCTAGCGTGGGAATCCTCATCCTTTCTTCTCTTCGGATTCCCCCACTAGGTGCGTAGTATTCCCGCTCCTGTATTTAGTACCCATATTTATACTTCGGATTCCCCTGCTAGTTTCCGCGCCCCGCGCTGAGCTTAAGGTTGCCCTTACACTCACTGGGATTGTATTTTGGGCTTTGTAATTGTGTCTTGGCAGTTGTATAAGTATCAGGAGGCATTTTTACGATGGACACAGCATTATCCACCAAAGTAGTAGGCTATACACTTGCACATTGGGTTGATCTGGGATCCTTGGCAAACACACTCTTATAGAGTAGCACTATTAGTCGAATTCTTAATTGTTTCTGAATTATATATTATTCTGGAAACACACTTGGACCTTGGTCTGGAAAGCTTGTGACTCTGTTTGGATTCTGTTAAAGGGACTCTGTTAAAGAAATGTTAAATTTGTGGAGCAGGATTCAGGAAGTACCTTAGGGGAAATACCTGGAAACGTGACTGTTGTACGAGGCTCAGAAAGTACCTTTCAGGGAAACATCTGTGAACGCATCTGCATCATCTGTTGTATGGGATCTTGAAAGTACTGTCTTGGGAAACATCTGGAAACATATCTTTGTGCATGTTTCTGAAAGTACCATCTCGGGAAACATCTGGAAACACATTGGGCCTACCGAAACTCGGGCCTTACTTGAGTCTATGGGACTTGGCTATCTACTGGTCTACACACACAATGCTGCGAAGCTATAAATCTAAATCTTTCTTGGAGACTATGTTTCCAACATGTCTAGAAACTTGTGTTTTCTGCAACTTGCTCTATATCTCCTGCTGAGATATGAAACCTCTCCCTTCAACCTTTATAAGGCCCTGAACTAGAGGCTGTTACTCGTCGGGATCTCTGAAACATCTAGATTATTCTGTTTGATTTGTTTATTGGTTGTTTCTACAGTCTTCAACTGTTTTTACGCCGATCACGAGTCAAGTGGTTGTTTATCTTGTGTTTCTTATATAGGTTCTGAGCACATCAATCAGCGGTAGCATCACTGTGTACGAATAGTTTGCTGCAATATTCATGTCAGTAATTGAAACAGCTCCTGAGCGGGATCAACATAAGCCAGATGGTGTCACTAAGCATTGGATGTATGCACCGGGGAGTGACCGGAAGAGTAGGAGTAGGACTGCCCTAGTCCTATGGAGTAGGACTCAGTCCTATTGGCATAGGACTCAGTCCTATGGGCACTACCACCATTACCGCCGGTTCAACCCCCTGACACTTCCACCCCATCTGATACTTCCGGGCCGTCTCAAACCCTACAATGAAAGTGTGAGCAAGAGGTTGATCCTGCAAATGAAGTTGAAGCTTACTTAACAATGTCGAGAGTGCACAAGCGAGAGCGATTGCCGCTCCCATATTAGTCACATGAGTGTCGGCATTGCTTCACATTCCAGCCGAAGAAATGGGACTGAATCCTATGAAAACTGAGTCCTATTTCATAGGACTGGGGCAGTCCCAGTCCTATTCTTCTGGTATAGACTCATATGCACACTCATGTGACTAATATGGGAGCAGCAATCGCTCTCGCTTGT
This sequence comes from Mycena albidolilacea, assembly GCA_029282495.1. Taxonomy (NCBI): domain Eukaryota; kingdom Fungi; phylum Basidiomycota; class Agaricomycetes; order Agaricales; family Mycenaceae; genus Mycena; species Mycena albidolilacea. Next base: position 680,808 of record JARIHO010000047.1, on the reverse strand, counting down.
GCTCTCTCGACATTACTCGTATATTAAGGAGATCTATTGAATCAGAGTGTACATGTTTGTACGTCCGAAATTACCCCCTTTGCTATCTCAGCTGACCATCGATTAGCTTAAACGCCTGGGCGCCTAGCCATTTTCGCCTCTCCTATCAGCCCCTCAAGGTCCGTACAAAAGAAGAGCTGTCGCTCGGGTCGCTTCATCTGCTCCACCCACCATCACCTTTCCGCTTTCCAACCTCCATTGCTCGATATTCTCCTTTGCTTTGGGATTCATGTAGTCCAAACCATGGCCAAACCTCCCGCACTCGTTATGGAGGGCCTCCAAAAATCTACAACACCTCAAGACATCACCTTTGAAGGGCAATCAACGTCAATCAAGTCGTCGGCTACTTGAGGAGCTCCAGCACAAGGCAAGGATCAATATTCTCAATGTTATTCTGTCCTTCAACCTCCAATGGCCTGTCCCATGCTGTATCATCCAGTGTTCGTCAACTCAGGCTTGAATACACTCTGACAAGTCACGGTACGCTCTCAAGCCCTCGGGATACACCTCGCTGGCGAGATTTAATCTCACTCAACCTTCAACATTATGCTTTTTGTCTACCACTCTGTGCCGGTCTCTGAGAGGTCCCTCCACCAGCAAGATCGTACTATGAAGACTGCGTGCAAACTCCCTGTACGACTCGCAGTTAGCCCTGTCTGAGATATACGCCTCTCTTCATTGCAGATCTCTACCCGATGCTCTTCTGGCCGCAATCAATCATGCTTGTCTCGAAACCCTCTCTCACTTTCTTCGGACTTTCCCCAAAATCAAGTGGTTTGTCTCGGGATGGCGCAGTTCGGTTTCATTCCTCAAACACCTGAACTACGTGTCTTGAGGTGCGTTGGTTTCGATTGTCTGCCCCTCACTAATTTGCATGCGTTTCAGATCTGTACACCGAAAATCGCCATGTCCTCGACAACCTGTTCATGATCGCACTAGGAGCGTTGCGTAGATATCAAGGTGCACGACCTTACACCTCATTTTACTATTTACTGATTCCTAGCGCACAGGAGTTTTGCACGTTGAATCGAACTCATGTCCATTGACTGTCGATCTGTAGGCTATATTTTTTTTAACACAGCAGCGAGAATGTCTCGCCTAAGTGTGCCCATGCTATCGATAATTATTTCGAAATATCTCTGTTAATTTTTTTGATTGTTCATGCGAATTCAAGTCTGTGTGAGCTGTATGTATCGAAATATTTTGATTCACATTCCTAGTAGGTTGTTTGCATTTAGTGGTAGAAACACTTTATTGTACTGTACTTCGGTGGTTTTGCAGTCGGTTTCCAGACAAGATCAGATGACTTTAAACACCAGAAATGCCTTCGCTACCCCTGCCGGAGCGAAGCGAAGGCACGTCTTGTCGTCAAGTAAGTGATGTTACATTTATCAGCCATCAACATTTGGTCTTTAATCTTTGCCTCTTGCACACCTCGATGCTGGTCTACTTCATTTTCCTTCAACTTCATTTGCAGGATCTGCCTCTTGCTCACACTTTCATTGTAGGGTTCGAGATGGCCCGGAAGTATCAGATGGGGTGGAAGTGTCAGGGGGTTGAACCGGCGTTCATGGTGGTAGTGGAAGCACATATTCCGATCCAGAGACATTGTAGTCAGCCATAGCATAATCTGACCCTCCTAGGGCTATTTCCAAGTAAATATATACCTCTCATTACTGAAAGCGTGCTTACTATGATAGTTTGGTTCAAGTGCAGGGTCAAGCTCAAAACCCATGTTCCAGTGCAACTCCAAAGGCCCGGGATGGTGCGCAGGAGATGGAAGAGGATAGTTGAGTATTGAATTGCCGGAAATTATATCTGCTTGAGCTCATTTAACAAACACTAACTAAGCTGTTCAACTTGCAGTCTGAGGGGAAATACTCAAGCTGGCCAATATCCTCATCGAAACATTCCTCCTGGCCATTGTTTGAATCATCTGTTTGATGTCCTGTCAGCATAAGGTGAAAACACAACACTCTCACTCATACTTGGCAGCTCAAGAGACGACCCAGACTCTGTATCTGCTTTCAGTAAGAACAACACACAAAATAATTTACTCACCCGGTATTGTGGTATCCGACAGGGCAGCTACTGGTTGGCACCGGTTGTTTTGAACACCCTTCAATGGTCCCGCCTAGTCTCGTTCCCGCCGTTATAGAGTGTCTTAGACAGTAGGCACACGCGGGGATTATTCGTTCTTTAACGAGATGGTAGAAAAGCTGTGCAATATCCCCGGATAATCTTACTCCTTTGGTCTTGCTCTTATTTTCCTCCACACTCAGCTCCAGACGCTTTCTGAACGGCTTGGTCTCATGGTGGCCGAGCTCCATCATCAACTACGGACTGTGTATCAAACTCGCATGAAAGCCGCTTTACCGTAAGTTCCGTCCGGCGATCTACCTCTACCGTTTCTTCAAGGAAATCGAGGGCTTTCGTTTGTATCCCTTTGGCTCATCCTCGTGCATTCCTCTCGTCTCTCGAAATCTTGAATCCGCTCGTTTCAAACATCAACTCACAGGGCAGTTGATGTCAATTCAACCAGATTCGTGCAATCGTTCCCACTGAGATCACAAACTCAAATTCTCAGAGCTGTGGAATAAAAACCCCGATCGGGCAGATGAATTTAAAAAGAAAGACTGCCCAAAACTGGCTAGCCAGATTAATCGTTCTATTGAGATTTTGTGCCCAATTCGTTTGGGAGTGTTTGGATTTATCCCTTGAAGCCTCCGCATGTCGCTCTCTACGCTCTGGTGCCCGAGATTTTACAGCTTCCTTTTGATCAAAACAGCTCCCAATTTTAAATCGCTCGCACGGTGCCCGCAGAATCCGTTCTTTCCGAACATGAGAGATCGAAATCCAGACGGCTTGGGATGACGAACGCGTGCCGCGGACTGTCGTCCTGAAATGTTGAATGGCAGGCTGTGCATTTTAATCCCAATTTGGTTCGCTCTGCGTAGCAAGGACATCTCGTGCCTACACAGCTTTCAACTGCTGTTGAGAGTAGCCAAATTTGGTACATCTATCCATATTTCGCTGCCGCACGGCACGGTGACCGCGTATGCTTGCCTTCTGGTATAAAGCCTACACATTATGAGTACTCGTCTGTCAAAATCCTCATATTCGTCGTGTTCCCCTCTCTATGGGTTTTCTCAGTCCCTGATATTCAGTGTTTCTTTCCTGGTGACGCCGCGATTCTGCTTCAAACGAGACCTGCCGGCTTTCGATTCACTGGCTAACTGCAGCTGTGCCTATACTATGCAATAGTCTGTTCCGATCTGCTGTGGTACACTGTGGTTGCTTCTAAAATCCTTGCGCAATATTCTTTTTTGGTTCTATCATGCATCATTCGGAGGACCAATCTCCTAGTGTTTGAATTCACAATGAGCTCTTGCCTCATTTTCTCACCTGTTCTGTTAACATCATGTTACCGCTTGACCGCGTAGGACAGTTTTCCGCGATACGCTCCATTCTTGCATTATTTCTTGACCATGTTGGATTCAAATTTCTTGCCGTGCCATACATTTACTCATTTAATTCTTCCGCGCCTGCCGCCAAAGCGACACCCACTTCTCAGTGACATTCGGGGGGTCGCTTCTCGAGTTCTAGTAGGTATTCTCTCTGAGTTGGCTCGAAGAGTAGTATCCTTACTTTCAGACTGTCTAGCTGTCTGTGAATCTGGCATATTTTCCTCTACAGGGACGATTAGTCCCGCGACTCCTACATGCCTATTTCCAATGTGAGCAATGCCCCGCTACGCCGTTCTTTTCTTTTCTTTTTCAAAATGTGCATTTTATATTGCCGCACGCCCACGTTCTCGTTAACATCCCGTCGCTGGCACCGCACGGAAATTTGGTATTCTGTTTTATTGCGTTCCCGTCAGCTGCCCAACGGATTTAAGGTCTGCTTTGGCTTATCCCTACCTCTTCTTAAGCATCGCTCACTTCTCCTTTGACCTCGCACGTCCCGAACCTTCATGTTCAATTTTTGGCCTCCTGCGAGCGGCCGTCGCGTTCGCGGTTCGCGTTCCCGCAACCGGGATACCGGTTTCCTATCCAGGGGCAGACTTTAATGCAGCACCGGCCTTAATACGTCGGAATCGACCTCGAGGATCGATAGAACTCCCTGCAGTCCAGCATGGACTGCAAGGATGAACAGGGTGTGTTGTCAGTGAGTTACCTGATATCAGTGATATGCTTTATTCTGCAACATGGATACTAACCTATCCTCGCAGTCCCCATGCCTTGACGCACCACGGCATGCCCGCTACACCAACACCGCATTTTCATTCTCGATTTTTGAATGCCTGGTGAGGCCAGTTTGACGGTAGTTGCATGTGGGCTCGCGCTTGGCACCAACATAAGAACTAATGCATAGCATTGTAACAGGTCACCCCGAATTCAGGCTGCTGTCTGGTAAGTTGTATGTCTTCTCGTATTTCGAGCTCTCACACTTTCCATTCATTTTTAATTCGGTTGTTCTCTGACCACTATTCGTTCACAGATGGGTGTCGAGTAATTATTCTACATTCCTCTCTAATCTAATTTTGCAGTGAGTTGTTTAGCTTGGAATGAGTTCTCGCATTGAACTGTGACCTGATATATGATATTGATACATGTGTACCTGCACACCTCGCGTCAATGGAGTGACTTTGCGAATACCCTCTCGCTATACTTTATTTCTGCCAAGATGTAGAATCGATTCTCTGCCTCGAACAGAGTGAGCCAAGGGGGTACCAATCCGCGAAATCCACACCCTACCTCGAAACTTTTTTTTCAGCAAAATTGGGGACCCCTCCCCCCCTCCCAAAGAGGAAATTACCATTTCGGGAAGGTATGTCTCACGCTCTCGGCAGGTAGTTTCGCCCCATCCACACGCCGCTACACAACAGAAAAGGCATTTCTGGGTCCCTGTAGCTTCTTCATGCCTGTAGGGTGTAGATCGTGGTCCCAGACACAGTCTTCATACTACAATAAGCACAATATCGGCAAGCACTGGGGCGGCTGCGTCGATCAATGATCGATGCGCCGGCCCCGCCGGGTTTCCCCGAAATTTTGTTGCACAAAGTGGAAAGTCCATTCAAGCTCACATAACGGTGAATTTTGAGTAGTTTTGAGTGATAGCGAGGAAATATAAAATTGATGACCTATGCCTGGAGAAATATTTGACCATTGTATGTGCACTTTGCGGGACTGAAGGGGGACATATCGTGCGCGGCGGGGATTCCCTGTTTTCCAAAAGACTTGAAAGATTGGACAAAAATAAAGTGATGGGTATCAGAAACCGCAAACAGTATTCAATTCATTAGGCCGAAAGAAAATGCCGTCAGAACTCCCATATAACGGTTGGGGAATGCTTGAACCACCAAGGATTGTAACCAAACGGCAAAGGCTTATTCTTCAGCCAAGATTGTCGACAGAATCAGCTCAAAATTCATCAACATACCTTCCTCAGTGCAGAAACATGGTCCAGACTCGAGTTCCAAAAGTTAGTATGAAACTTTTTTTCCGCGGCCAAGAGGCACCCCTCCCCCCCTTCCTTATTAGGAAATTTCTTATCTCGGGAGCCCCTTGGAGTGAGCCGTTGTTTGTTACGGAGTTGGTAAGCATGAGAAAGGCCAAGGACTCTCATGACCCGTTTGATTACACGAATTTCATTCAATTCGGCACGGGTTGTGACCCGTGACCCAAAATACCAATTCGGCACTTCGGCAACCAATGAATTTTGGCGTGACACCTCCAAAAATTCGGCATTCAAGACGAAAAATTACGAAAATTCTGCCTTTTTTGCACCTCCAAGGGAGATTTGGCCCCAGTGTCACGCATTTTACATTCGGCACTCGGTGCCGTGACCCGTGACCGAGACCAAAATTCATCGCGGCACAGGGGGTGCGTGACGCGTGACCGCCGAATTGAATGAAATTCTACAGTATATATGCCTTGAAAATGTTTGTCCTTCGGGTAACTGGTTGCATTTTAACATGCCGCAGAGTCTACACCTATGCCGGAGCGAAGCGAAGGCATGTCTTGTAATAGAATGACAGTTGATTGATCCGGGGTTGTTTTTTGATGAAATTTGTTTGGGGAAGACTACCCTATAACGTCTGGTGCAATTCGTATAGGCAACGGGGGATCGTGTCACGCCGTGATTATCTGGCATGATTATCAGTGACTGTACGTGTTTTTTTCCCTTGCTCTGACAGCTCGCCTTCGCGACACGTCCCTCCGTCCTTCTAGCTTCGAGAGCTGGCCCCTCTGGATGCCAGTGCAGTCCCGACTCGACGGCCACATTCGCGAAGATGCGCGCGCCGCCAAGCTTCTCGAAAAGGCTCGTGATGACGCGAACAAGACACGTGAGGGAGGCTACTGCTCGGCTTCTGTCAGAGCCAAGATTCGCAATGAATTCGCAGCACGGAATCCGGGCCTGGTGCCGCACAAATGGCAGGTGGACATCGGCGAAGCGCTGGAACTCGGGATCGACTGCTCCCTGCTTGCCGGTAAAGGCGCTGGGAAAACGATGCCTTTCGTTATGCCATTATTCACACATCCGGACAAGATTGTGATCATTATTTCACCGTTGAACGCTCTCGAGGAAGATCAGGTGCGTGGTTGTTTTCTGTGCTGATTCTGGTTAAATGACGCGCCCGAGTCCAGGCTAAACGCTTTCAGGCGATGGGCATCTCTGCCGCAGCCATCAACGGCGATACCTGTAATGATAAGATTCACAAGGTGCGTCGTGGATACATATCTAAAAGATTCCCATTTAATTTTGCATGCAGGAAATCGAGGCGCTCAAGCACAACGTGATAATCACCTCGCCGAACATGTGCCTGCAGCACGATCGCTTCCGCCAGCTGCTATGCAACCCGAAATTTGCAGGCAAAATTGCAGCTTTTGTCATTGACGAAGCCCACTGCATCACTCAGTGGGGCGGGTCGTTCCGTCCGGAATACGCCTTGCTCGGCACACTGCGTGCATTCGTGCCTGTACACGTCCCATTCCTCGTCGCGTCCGCAACCTTACCTCCCCCGGTACTCGCTCAAGTACGGCAGTCGATGCATATACGCGCCGACAATTCCTTTCACGTAAATCTTGGCGTCGACCGTCCGAATATTGCGTGGATCTGCCGCAAGATGCAGGGTGCTAAATCCGACCTCGAAGCCCTTCACTTTCTGACATCCCACGACCCTGACGACCCCGACTTTATACTCACGCAGACGATGGTGTTTTTTGATGACATCCCTCTTTCACTGGACGCGCTCGCGCACCTTCGCGCCAAACTCCCGCCGTCTAGACGCGGTGAAATTGCGGCGTACAGCTCTCTTCGAACGACGCATGCAAAACTACGCGTCATGGAGGACTTTCGAAGAGGCAAAATTAAAATCTTACTAACAACGGAGGCCGCGGGAATGGTACGTCCATTTATTTTACTTCTCACTCGTTCGTTGAACGCTAATTAATTACAGGGCTGTGACATGCCTTACATCGAACAGGTCGTCCAGTTCATGGTCCCGTCGTCCCTATCCATCTGGATGCAACGCGCTGGTCGCGCTGGTCGCACATTTACTATATTTGCGCGCGCGATACTTCTTGTGCAGCCAAGTGTTTTCAAGAGGTAAAAACGAGGAAGGGGGTTCCAATTCCGGAAACTGAGGGGACGGTGTATCGGAAAGATGTTGAGGAAGGTTTACGGGCATGGATAGAGACAGAGGACTGCCGGCGCGACATTGCTGATGAGTACTTTGACGCTGGTGTCGGCCGGAAAGGTCAGTCTTTGTTAAATCACGGCAGGCCGTGCTAAAAATTCATCGCAGATCCAACAGGTGTCTGCTGCGACAACTATCTTCGCAAGACGACGCCGGACCACCCTCTTCTGTCCAAGCGCCCCACCACCACCGATCGGCCCGGCTCGCCTGCCCCGGATACTGAAGATTCGCCGCGACAAGAAGCTGATATCAATGGCAAACGCGGCAGGGATGAAGCCAGCGTGTCCGACCGCCGCTTAGAACATTTAGCTGGTGCGCGTAAGCGACTGGAAAAATGGCGATATGACACCTGGATCGACTTGTACAGTCGGCGGCCGTGGGGTTATCAGGCCTTTCTTCCCGAAAAGGCTCTAACGGCACTTGCGACCAAGGCGCGCTTCACCACCATTGATGATCTCATCGGCGGCGGCTGGAGCGCGACCCATGCTAAAAAGCACGGTACTGATGTCTTGGACCTGCTGCGTGGGTACGACACATTGTACCAAGAGTATGCTGCTGCGGAGAAGGAGGAGCGTGCACGACTTCGGAAGGAGGAAACCCTTGCTAACCGTAACCAGAAAAAGATCGCCGCAGCAGCACTCAAAGCCCGCGCAAAGGAGTTACGCGCTCCCACGCCGCGTCCTTCACGGTCGAAACGGGCTAGGATTCAGCAAGAGAATCTCCCTCCTGCACCGCCCTCCTTTCCCTTTATTCCACATCCACCAACACCCTACACCCCAGTTCGCAGCACTGCCCAACCAGATGTTTTCGCACCATACACATACACACCCTCTCCTGTTCAGCAGTCGTCGCCGACCGCACTAATCCCCAGCCCCCTGGACGCATACCACCACCATTCTGTAACAATGAATCCTCCCCTATATTTGCAACAGTCTCATCCGTTACTTACCCACACTATTTCTCCGTTGCATTTTTATAATCCTACTCCACAGCAGTCTCTACCCCACTATCCTCGACCTCGTCCAGCATGGTCGAGTTATAAACCACCAGCACCGCCAGATCCTTCGGGCTCTCATTCTAATTTACAATAGTTTAATTCTCGGTGTAATTCTATTCAATTTACTTCTAATCAATCTCTATTTCGGGCTCATCCAAGTACCGGAAGTCAAGGTCGACGTCGTCCATCGATGGTGAGAGAGAATATACCAGGATGGAGGGCACAGCATTGTGATCCTTGATTATCTATGGCTGATAAGACAAGATAAGCTATGACAGATGTGACCAGATACGCGATCCCATGGCTACACTACGAGATGCACCAGATGTTAGGTGTGCTCTCCGAGTCTTTTTCATCATTTTCCCACCCCATCACTCTGATCTTTTGATTATCGCTGACTTCGGCACGTCGGAAGCACACCCGAACATCTGGAACCGAGATTAGGTCCCGCCCACAACACCTTCATTTGGGTGTCGATCTCCCCTCGTTATCGCTGTCACTCAGCTTACGTCCTTTGACAGCCGCGATGTTCATCAACTGTGTCAACTACGGCAGCCAGTCCTATGCCCATAGGACTGACTCCTACTCCAATAGGACTGAGTGCTACTCCAGAGGACTGGGGCAGTCCTAGTCCTACTCTTCTGGTCACTCCTCCCTCACAGCGCGCACCCGAATACCGTCAAACTCTAACAGGAATATCAATGAGTGAGAGTTGGATAATACGAATATGTGAGGGGACTACCCTTGATGTCATGATCCAGCCTATCATCTGCGAGGCCTTGTTTCTCCAGTAGAAGTCGCACCATATGTTTCATCTCCCTCATATCATGTTTCATCCACCCCATATCGTGTTTCATCCCCCCCATATCATATTTTATCCCCTCTATATTGTCTTCCACATGCTCGAGCCGAATGTGCGTTGGTGCGGGCTCCTTGTTAAAAGCAAAGCTGGACGAGGTGCCAATATCCCATCCAAAGTCTTTCGCATGTAAGTTGACACTGAATCTCTTGAAAGCAAACCTACCGCTCTCACCACAATTTTTTCCCTCCGAATCCGTGCGCGTGGACAATCGTTGTCTGGCCGGGGCTTCAAGGTTTTTACATGAGACAATAGAGCAAATGTAATCAACAGGGGACTGACAAGTGTGTCTAGCAAGAGCACCTGCACCAAGAGAGAATATTGTCCACAGCGCCGACAACATGGCAAACGTCGAGACGAAGACACTCGTGATGGCTGAGCCCAATGGCTTCAGACGTGGGACTGGTCGCAGGTATTCCATGATCGCAACACGATCACTGTTTTGGTAGAATGCTACCCTCTGCCTCCACTGCACCATGACAGTGGAATCGGAAGTCGCAGCGCGTGAAGTGTTCGCAAAAGACGAATAGTAGCGGGCCGGAACAGTCACAGGCATAATATTGAGATTGAACATCTGCGGGGAGTTGTAGATTTGATTGTCGAGGATGACTCCGAGATCCAGACGGACAAGATGGTAGATTGCTTGGAATACATTTTGAAAGGCACGGGTGAAGTCAGGCCTAGAGACATTTCCAAGCCGACCAGCCAATTGTTCCAGTGCTTCTGTGGACATGAGAGGATGCATCTGGTTGGTGACCTCTTCAACCACATGCTCTGACCCATATTTGAACGCAAAATAGGCTTCGGTGGCCATGAATTGAGGAGGTCCCGATGAGCACGGTGGTTCTAGAAGGGTTGTGGTTTCAGGTGACCCAGCCAGATCGCAATGGCAGCACGCATAAACAGTTGCGCTGATATTGACCACCGGCGCATTGGAATACCAAGGGGTCCCCTGCCTGGCCGTTTGGTTAAGCGAAAATGGAGGGGAGATTGGCGCCACGTCATACCAGTCAAACAACATAGAGGTCTACAAATCAGCCGAAAAATTATACACAGGATAATTAAAAACTCACAATATCCTCACGCAGGAAACCTACTATGTTCTCAAGCCGCAAAAATTTATCTGGTGTGGGGGAGAGTAGAGCCCCAGACCAGACCAGGTGAAAGAGAGTCGGGACTCTGCAGGTGATCGCAACCTGCGCCTGGTTTGGACCTCGACGGTCATAATGAAAACGATTCTCACCAGTCCTTCAAATTGGGGGCGCCAGTCGGGGTCTGCGCCCACTCTGGTTAGGCCAACGTTGACGGTGACATTTGTCTGAAGAAATCAGAAATTGGAAACTGCGAAGTTCTGAGGAAGCCATGCGTACCACATCGCAACCATCCGAAAGCGGATTATTGTAGTATGAAAACGACGGAACAGGTTTAGTTTCATCGAGACCATCAAATGCATCGACAACGGTATACTCGAAAAGCGACCCATTCAGTTTGATGATATCGCCCACCGTCAGAGGCTGTGGGATAAAGCTGTTGGCAGATGGTTGGAACACCGAGGGGACGAGACTGCTCAGAGCGAGAGCCGGAAGGGTGTCATTAGGACGGTATGTGGACTCTTGCACGATATTGTAGGCGGAGAGCGGAACTGTTATTTTCATGAGCTATGTAGCAGAGAAAATCCGGCACGCACCATTCAAGGCGGCAAGAAACGCCGAAATTAAGAAGAACGCACTCAGCACGATTGGGGTGGTCCACTTCCATGGATATGCTGAAGAGAGTATAGAGTAAATGTATGAGACGAGAGAGAAACACGGAAACCTACGGCGCTCCTCTGTGTATCCCAATCGGAAGGATTTCAATTGTAAAAGTATGGACTGCATGAGGGGAAGAGACCAGAGTCTTGTGTCGATTATTTCCTTTTCTTTCGTAGAACGTCAAATAATGGGGGATGATAGTGGTAACTGGGATACTTCGTCTGAGTTCCAGTCCTTAAATGGGGATCGCCACCCGTCCTCGCAGGATCAACTCTACATCCGAGAAGCAGAATTTGATGTACAGCCGCGTTGCCTTATTTCTGTCCACACAACCAACAAGGATCAGCTTAGATCCATCGCTGCGTAGTTGATTCTGCTGTCATCGGCAATCTAATGCAGGGAGAGATATCAGCCCTCTGAGTTTCCAATTTAGCTCAGCTACTCACAGGTTGCAAGCATTGTCAGCACAGGACAATGGGAATAAGGGACAACGATAGGAGTCGATTTCTTTCGTCGGAATAATAAGATGTCGCGAGACGCCCCAGATCGGGTGCTGACGAGGCGGGCCGGCCAAGTGGGCAGTGGAGATTCTGCTGCGCCCGTCCTTTGGGAATCAAAAAAGCTGTGAACATGTCGAGATGTCCGACGCCGGACGCGAGGTATCGAACTGATTGATATCGAACGTTGGTGTCTCCCACATGTGTCGACGGCGCCAACTGATGGCCGTTCATTGTCCGTTAAAGGCACAGTTCAATCAGATTTTCCACCAGATTGTCGTTGCTTGAGGAGGGGCTGACAACGTTACCCTGTTCGGGGCAGGGAAGGTTAATCATCTTTTTTTTTTGTTCATTCCTCGGGACAGACACTTAACCGTCTGTTCGAGCGACTCAATATCATGCCGCTTGGTTTATTTCTGTCCACATTAGAAGGCCGAAAGATGAGTACCGGACAGCAAAAACATCTTCGCAGCGATACATTATTACTCGTATATTATTATTGAGCAGATTAAGCAGATGCCTCGAATCAGAGTGCACCTGTTTGTTCTCCCGAAATTATCGTATTTCGATGTCCAGCTGACCCTCAGCATCAATAATTACCTTAGCGCCTAAGCGCTTGGTGAATTGTAACTCGCCGATCAGCCACTCAAGACCCACTCAAAAGGCAAGAGGGCGGAGCATCGACATAGCCTTCTTCTCCGAGTTCACCGGCTTATCCCGGTTCGTTATCGATTAGCTTTGAGAACTGGGGCACAATTTATTTTCAACATCGCCGATCAGCCGCTGAACACCCTCTCGAAAGGCATCCACTCTTCCGCCATCTTCCTTCGCCACTCCCATCATCTCCCCTCCGCATTCCCCGCCTTCGCACCTGGACTTTTGTGCACCCTTTGCAAACTAGCCTGTTTTCGTGAATAATCTGACCAGCACCTCACAATCGTCCGCTCAAGGCCCTCTAAAAAAGCCCGGCCTATCGAGTCTGGGCTTGCTGCCCTCTCATTTGACTCGACCTCACCCTCCGAAGATTTCTCAAGCCTTGCTTCAGTTCACAAGACTCACCTGCTGTCACGACGACAGTACTGGAAGACCTACTCAATCCGAGGGAACTGTCGGGCTTCGGAGCAAATCATCGCCCATCCAGACGTTGCAAGACCTCAGGCCGAACCTGTGACTCTCTCTAAAAAATTGTAAGATAGTTCAAGCCGTTCAAGATTCATAGGGTTCCCATAACTTCGGGCTCCCCTGGGACGGTATTGGATCTAGGTTGTACTTAGTTTCTCTATCTCGGTGGCTCCACATATCAAAATCTTTCCATATCCTCTGCGATGTCTTGCAGCCGACTAATCATACATGATGTTCCAAGGTTTTCGCCATCTCATTACTCAACCTTCAAACACCCGGAATAGTCCATCGATACAAATTGCGCGGCTTCTGATATTTACTGGGAGCATCAACGGCAGGTTAGCATGTTTACTCCGTAAGTTCTTTCCGTTGCATGCTCTCGCAAATGCACGCTGCTTTTTCACCGACTTCCCCGCAGCGTTCACATGTCTCTTCTCGGATTCTGGCGTTTCTGCGAGTCACCACTTTTCTCGATACTGTCGATTTTGATTCATTGATATCTAGCTTCCTGAGCGTACATATTTCTCCGGGTACGGTTAGTCCCATGTTCCCCGTATGCACTTACCCAACCCTGTCCTTTTTATATTTCTCACTCGTTTAATCGTTTAATTTAGTTATCGTTTCACCTGGCGCGTAACTTGAGCAATGCCGTTTCCAACGCCAACATCCGAGTACACGCGCGTCGACGGCGTGGCCACAGACAAATTTTCAGTTTGACTTTCATGCGAGCTACCCGCGTTTTTTGGCAAACGGTCACATTCAATTTTCGAGTTCCGGTGAGGCGACCTGTTACATGTACAAGTCTGCTCTTGACGGATTCCCTGCCCATATTGTAGCTAGGGGGATTCTTATTCAAATTTCTGATGTCTCGCAAGCGAGGCACTATGTAATGGCGTGTTTACTTTTTTTTCGACACCACTCACCCAGCCCGCGAGCCTTGATGCGTCGGCATGACCCGGGACAGCTCCAGTTCCCTACGTCGCATCGAGAAGCGGTAACGACGGGTTCCTGGTAGCTGTTCACCAATTTCGCTGTCTACACACTGCCCCTGGCATTTTACTCAGGCCCAAACCCCATCTGGACTGAAGCTGTGGATTTTGCGGGGGCGGCAGGATTTGCTTTCGGTGCGTTAACACATATATTTTACTCACCCAGATGGGTGCTAACCGACGCGTTCCAGCTTCGTGAGACAGCGTGTCTACATTAACGCCTCAATTTTCGTTCAATTTTCAAAATCTCTCGAGCGACGGAAGCCCGAGTATCGACGGAGATATTGCGTGAATGAGTTAGATAGTTAGATATATACATTCGACCCGTTTTGCAAAAAAAGGGTGAAGGGACGTAAAGTCGCCGACGTTGAACTTCATCATATCATAGCTTTCCACATGTTCGCGTTTTTGCCGGAATGAAGCGAAGGCATGTCTTGTCTAAATTGATCCTTGTTGGTTGTGCCGATGCAGAGAGATATCAACCCGCTAGGTTGCCAATTCAGATCGAAGGCGCCTGTCGCTTGAGGAGCACTTCCAGGACAGAACAGCCTGACGGTGGACAAGATGGGAGTCGGTCTCGTTGTCGAAATGAGGATATTGCGAGAATGGCAATCCGAGTACGAGATCAGAGATGGGTGTTGACGAGGGAGACCACGAGCCAAGTGGACGGTGAGGATTCTACTGCACCCGTCGTCTGAGAATCAAGAAGGCCGTCAGGATCCAGAGATGTCCCACGAGCAGAAGAAGTTGATTATATCCAACGCAGCGGCACTGGTGTGTCTCCTCACACGGCAGTGAATCGTACAATTGTGGATCAGCGGCAACCCCTGGGCCAAATCATGAGAATACCAGTGAATGGACCATGAGACTCGAATCGACACAGAGTGGGAGGGAAGAGGAACTGCGGGGGCACGCGGGGAGCGCAAAGGCGTAGAGCTGTTGCACGATGAGAGCCAGAGAGTCGCTAAGTTGGGGTGAGAGCGAGAAGGCAAAGGACGAAACAAATAATTGGAGCGAAAACCGACTTGTGGCGTCCTCGTTGACGAGCGGTTTAATCACCTTTTCACTTGCCGAGATAGCCGAGCGCGAATCCGTCGGATCAAATGATGAAACCATCACGGGATGGAAATCAAGGTGGTTTGTTTTGATCTGTCCATTGTCTTTCTTCCTCTCTTCCACCATGTCCTCGCCTGCGCGCTGCTCTTCATCCGGCCCACGCAAGCCCTCGAGCCATTTTCCGGCCAAAGAAGGTATGCATTCCCTTTGTCTCTTCTTTCCTTCACCACTCACTTATCCCTTGTAGCAAGGATGCGACTGCGGCGACTTGGCGTTGGCCGCAAGCAGGTGAATTATCTTCTGCACTGAGTCCCCTCTGTTTCGTTCGTCTTCTTGAGCTGCCCGTGTTGCCTCCGGTACGATATGACCTCAAGAGAAGATGTAGGAGTGTGCGTGCACCACATATGCATCAGGTGGAGGTATGCCATTGCTCTTTCGTTCGTGAATGACTCTCGCTCGTTGGACAGGACCCTTATCCAGCTATGAGAGCGGCAAAGCATCTCCAACCCCCATCCTCTCTTGGACAAGTTAGTGGCGGAGAGGCGGCGTCGTGCCAACAATGGTATGGTACTCACCCCTTCCCCGTCGCCATCTCAATTATTTCTGTTACCGTGTCCAGTACTTGTCATCCGTTCGTGTCGAAGGGTCGTGCGGTATGTCTCGCTTTCAACTGGGTACCTCACACGCATTCGTCGTTGTTTCAAGTGCGCTCATCGCCTGCGCCCTCTATCCCCGGTCCACTCCGGCGTCTCCCGCGCATGCCTGATTGCCTAGATGCATCGCCCCTCTAAGCATCAGTCAACTCTCTCCCGCGAGCCCGCCTCCTTGTT
This sequence comes from Mycena albidolilacea, assembly GCA_029282495.1. Classification (NCBI taxonomy): domain Eukaryota; kingdom Fungi; phylum Basidiomycota; class Agaricomycetes; order Agaricales; family Mycenaceae; genus Mycena; species Mycena albidolilacea. The sequence continues at coordinate 664,966 of JARIHO010000047.1, read as the reverse complement.
ACATCCTGTGTTCTCACTTGGGTAATTGTATCCTATTTTCGGCGCCATGCTAAATCATTTCTACTGCTGTCTTGGGCGAGTGTAGGTGAATGAAGCAATGTCGGCCCTTCTGGTCTCTTGTGTATGCATTCGTTCTTTCCCCAGTTAACCTGCCTAATTGCCTCGCCGCAGATCTGTGATCACCTACAGCAGGTTGTTTTAGCACCAGCCCCGTTCTTGTGTTCGATACCAACAACCAGGTCGATCATCCAGGTTCATTTATTGGTACCATTATCTGCGATTATTGGCGCGACGATATGGTCGCCAGGCGCGGATTCTAAGGTTACTTACTGAGGCATTGGTATTTAACCTATTGTTTAACTTAGAATGTGTAGTATGTAGACATGAATGCAATGCACATTGTTTTCGTATTATTCTGTCGATGTCGGAGCTCTAAGCAGCCGGAAAGCCACGGGAAATGTGCTGCAAATCAAAGGTAATTCCAGGTAAGTTGGGTCCAAGTTGGAGGTAACTAGATAGCACTGTTACTAGCAAGGAAATCGGTGAAATCACGGATATTCGGTCCAATTCGGGACAAATTGGAGGCAATCCCGGGATTTTGCCAAGGGAGGCTTTTCCTGATGTCGGCTCCTGCCAAAGGATCAGCGAGCAGATTCCCCAGCCAAACTTGGACATGCTTTGTGGCAGCGTCAAGCAAAAGACTACATACCCCTACCCAATCCATGACACAGTTCAATGTGAAAATGCCCCCCAACAATGTTTGGCGGGGAAATCACCGGCCATGCTCTTCGCTTGGCATGTTTGGCTGTGCTCGGCTAACCAAATCTGGTAGTCCATCAAAAGTTGAGAAGTGTAAAAAGTTTTGATTTGTCTCATTTTTGTCTCAAGGTTTTCGGAAACAACTGTAAAAGTTTTTATTTATCATGGCGGGACGAACATCAAACCCGGGAGTATGAGGTCGTCTGCGGAGAAGAATCCGGACGAGCATAACCGAGAGTGTTGCCGTCGGCCGAGGGAGCCTATAGACAGACACTCCAATTGTATTGTGGGTGGAACGTATGGACCAATGAACTCATCCTTCTCTTTACTGCAGTGGCACCACACTACAATTGGTGGAAATCCAGCTCACAAAGTAGCGACTGGAGTATCCCGAGGACATTGAAATCCTGGACCAGGGGGTCCGGCAGACGGAGGAAAGACCGAAACGCTGGCAGTCTGTTGTCTTGCCCACTACTTTCCAAGAAATGCGGATGAGGAGGATCAGCTCGGAGCAGTTTTACTGACAGTGACATCGCCCAGCTTTTATTGCCTGAATCGAATGGTTGTTTTCACCCACATTACTGAAATCGAAAGCCCCCGCCTGAATCCGTCACGATTTTTTTGTACTGCAGACCGAAGAATTGCTATTGCACAAGAGCGAGTGTTCCACCATATATTTCGCTGGATAGTATATCTTACAGCTTCAGGTACTGTATCACTCAAGCTGAGAATCAGTGGGACAGACGTCCGAGAGCCGATCGATGCTTTGCGCCATGATCGCGAAACTCACCTTACAAATCATTGGACCAAGGGTGCCGGGCGCAGAACTGGTGAGAATTGTATCAGAACACATGCGAAGCCACGCGAGCTTCTGAATAGCGTAAACTCGGCTGGTAAACAAAGATCACGTGAAAGAGGTCGGGGACGCGAGGATACATTCAAGAAGAGGGAAAAGCGACAGCCAGGAGTCAACTTGCCGGAATCGCAGAAACTGGCGGTGGGCATGGTGGTTAAAAGCTAGCGAGATCATCAAATTGTGATCTGTCACCATAAATTTGCTCCTGCAACGTCTGGCGAATCCATTCACCAGCAGCAATTTAGGATTCCAGTCCAACAAACATCTGCGATATATCAGCAGTTGAGTTCATCGAAAACGAAGTGATTCCTGAAAATAAACATTTGTATATGGACCGATTGAAACTACTTGCTCTCAAGTGGCGCAAAAGGAATACTCCCATTCGTAAACTTAACAGAAATGGTGTGCCTACATGCAGCTGTTTATACTCGTAGGTATCAATGTTCAACAAAATGGAGCGCGAGATCAAGAAAGAAAGCGACGTAGTGAGGCGTCAAAACATGAATGCGCAGGGCGTGGATCTTCCCGCGCGCAGACATTTCACCTTCAGTTGTGGATAACAAACACAAGGAGATCATGCTCACCGCGCATCGGCGCCGCGCACACCATGCATACCACCAAGCGTCGTATCCATTATCACCCTCCCATCCCGCCCACCATCCGCGCACTCGCAGAGGACCGTCTCTGGGCTCTGCCTACACTCACATGTCTCCCTCCCGCGCTCGGGTCGTCGTCCTCGATTCTGCCCGTGCATATCCTGCGCCGTGCAAGTATCGCTCGTCCTCGTCGTACAGCGAGACGTCGAACTGCCAATATAAGTCCCGGTCAGCGTCCAGAAATGGGAAAGCAAAGAAACGCACACACCCGGGCGAGTGCCTGTGCGGAAAGACATCGAACGGCAGTGTTCGCATCGCACTCGACGTCCTCCAATTGAAGAGAAGCGGCGGAGGTGCGTTGTCCAAAAACGGAAATTCGTCCATTCGAGCGCACCAAATGCCAAAATCGACCCATCCACGGATGATAGGTGGGGAAAACGCGGACGGGAGGCGCGAGAGGGAAGAAGGGCCCTAGCATTGACCACACTACAGACCCGCAACTCCCCGGCTGCAGCTCGAAACGAGCATCGAAAGCGTCCCGAAGGCAGAAACCGCGCCCAGTGAGAGGCTCAGAATATGTGTGCGCCCCGCCGGCCTATCAAGATAAGGGCAAAGCACCGGGATTCCCTCGTGCCAAAGGCAGGACATGATATTTTGCGGGGACAGTGCCCTCCGCCGACGGCACGCTGGGTGAGGCTGGACCGTACCGTCACGCGCAGGTAAGATGGAAGGAGCGACGCGCCCCGGACGCACCACCGCCGATCGAGCCAAGCCAGGTGGGCGCCGTGCATCGACCCACCCACGGGCGCAGCTGCTCGCCAATGGCGGCGCACGGAAGGCGCACGAGGCCGGTCTCGTCCTCCCTGAACGAATACAGCGGCGGCGGCGAAAATACAGGGCCGAACGGCATCAGCCAGCGTGCGAGCACCGCGCACCCTCCCCATCCCCGTCTCCAGTAAAACGAAAACGTTAAAAGTACGTCCCAGCGCACGGACGTACGACAGGCGTACATCAGTCGAATCACGTAGGTCCCCATCCGATCAACTCAGCCGCCTCGGCCTTTCTCCATCTCCCTTCGTGAATCGACGTGCGACGTGACGCGCGTGAAGCCGTCAAGCACGACCCAGACTCTGAGTATGGGAAATCCAAGCAGCACGAGCACCCAAGCCTTCGGCTTCGAAGAGGTAGAACCCATGTACGCCGGAGGCGGGGAGCATGTCCATGTACGTGTTCAGTCAAAAAAAGATGCTGGGTCTGCGCGCAAGGTTTGGAGGCGGTGGAGGTTCGTGGACTCGAGAATAGAGTAGGATCGAGAGCGATGGCGAGGGCTAAGGGCGGTGTCAGTACATAGTGTGAGGAGGAGAGAAGGGGAATAAGGAAGGACGAGGAAGGGAAGGAGAGTAGGTATGAGTTGGGCAGCATCGCCCGTGCCCGGCAGGCCCAGTGTTGTCCGTAAGCGTGGCGGACGGCTGGTGGTCGAAACGTCTGCACACGGGTGTGTGCTGGAACAGAAAGCCCGATTGCAGACGAACGGCATAAGGAGCGTACTCGCACTGGCAAATAGCAAGGAATATACGTGAGGAGGAAAACCAAAGGAAACACCATGGAAGTCCCAATATCAAAATGCACGCATCAACACATTGGAGTACAACAACCAATCTCAAAAGAACCCTCTATTCAAATCAAACAGTAGGGGAGAATGGATTGTAAGTGAACCTGTCACAACACTGCTTTTTCACTTGCTGTCAAATAGCTGACCTGCACGCAGCTTTTTCTTGACAGGACGCTGCGGATCACATTCGCTGCTGTCCACCGTGCAGCATGCTTCTAATCATGCGGCCGAGAGGCCACCTATTCCCCCGGTGTTTCTTCACATTATTCGTTCTTTAACAAGATTGTCGAAAGGCTGTGCTCTTTCCCCTTATGTCCATGCTTCTTCTCGCTTTCTCTGCGTTTCTTCCAGGCACACTAAATAAAGCAAAATTTCAGTGCGTATAGAAACTCAGATTGATTTCCCGGGAATCTATGTAAAAATCAGTGCTGTTAAGATTGGGGATATCAAGGTGCACGGAAACTCAAAGAGAAAGTGTGAAAATCAATACCAGAATCAGCTTGAGAGAAACAAAGGAGTTTCAATGGCGCTGAAAGGGCTATTGAAAGTTACAAATTCAGTGCGCATTTCAGTCGCGCAGAAATCCTGAGGCAATTTTGCTAGTGGAGGGCATAAATAGCAGGCCAATGGCAAAAATGGCTCAGAATTTCAGCGCGGCTGAAATGCGCACTGATTTTAGAGCTTTCAATGGCCCTTTCAGCACAGCCGAAAGTGCTTTGTTTCTTTGTGGCTGATTCTGGTGTTGGTTCTCATACTTTCTCTTTGAGTTTCCGTGCACCTTGATATCCCCAATCTTAACGGCACTGATTTTTACATAGATTCCTAGGAAATGAATCTGAGTTTCTGTACACATAGAAATTTTGCTTTATTTGGTGTGAGGGTTAGTTTTTTTTTCTTTTCCACACTGTCTCAGACTAATTGAACCCACGACCAACCACGTGCTAGATTTCTCTTCCTTCCAGACTGCGCGCCGATTGCGAACTGTCACGGACAATCCAAATCGGGGCTATAGAGCAGGACAGACAAGTCTCGTGGATTATCACCCCGCCAGAGAATACTTAATCCGGGCACAATTCTCACCGCGGCGCAGCATAGCGCGTTTGTCGCACTGCATCTGGTGCAAGACGAAACGCGCACCGTGTGTTCTTGTCATAAGCGGCACACCAAATGGGTGATTTACGTGCATGTGGGCGGAGATCAGGGATTGGAGATGGAATTTTACCGTTGGATTGCATTGCGCGGGTATACGTCGACTACTACCTATTTTTGAATGTACAAGTTCTGACTATCTGTAATACTCGAGGTATCTAAGCGATGTATATCAACGTGACCGTTAAACCACGCTCGTAGATATCGATGAACGCGCTGACATAAGTGAAACCATTGAATAATCTGGTGGAGAATTACATTTCAAAGGCGACAGCTGAGTTAATCGTGGACGTTCTGAATATGACCGACCAAATCAAATTACGGCACAATTGAGCATCACAGCGCTTAAGTGATCGTTGCGTTCAAAAAACTTCGTTCGTTTGAATATTTGATGTTTTTTCCGACAGGACACACTTACTTTGCAACTTAGGCTCCTTCCTCTGGTGTGTGGAATACAACCTACATATGAAGTCATGTGCTTCCCATCGATTCGCCTCCCAGCTTGGAAAACTGGATTGATGGCTGATCGATCAAACCTCCTAGAACCACCTACCTGCCGCCCCGCGGGACTGCGAAAATTTTAATCTCAACGTGTGAAGTCCAGAGAATAGGTTAGACAAAGTGAAGGTAACGGAGAGACTACAACTGCATACCAGAGACTCGTGGAATTTTGTAGAGCATGGTGACCTACCTTCTCACGTTATCGGAGATTCAGACGGAAGAAAGAGAGCGTGCTTTATTACGGCTCATATTCAATGTTTGACTGGCGATCAAGCCGAATATCAAATCCTCGGTATTATCCGAAGTCCAGCGTACGCAAGACATCGGATACTACCGAGGATCTACCGTTTCCACAATTAAGTAGCCTTGAGGGCAATTCCCGTACACGTGGGCCTGTCAGCGGTGGGGTTGGTGTTGGCAGTAACACTAAGCGGAAAGCTCTGCATGATGGTGGCGCAGAGAGTTTGGACAGGGCCCCAAAACACCGGCGTACGCTCGAGGAGGAACTGATCAAGATGTGATTCATGGTTGAGGGACAGCAGCCAGGGCGGATTTTTTATGCGACTCGGTTGAGGCACACAGATCACCCCTCCCGTGCAGATGCATACTTGTTTATCGAGAAAGCAGGACAGTGGGAGCGTATGGGTGTCAAGCATACACCAGTTCTGGCAACCGAAGAAGACTCTGAGCGGTATAAGAAGGATGTTGCTATCTTGGGCCTAGAGGACTATCCACCTCAACGCCGTTGATTATTTACAGTTGCCGTTACAAATGGCTACAATATTGCTACGTATGATTTATGTACCCTATATGATTTATGTACCCTATGCTTCTTTATGAATTATGCTATGGCTTTTGTGTTGGGCATAATGTTTGAGTGGGTAAAGCCTAGAATCCGAATAAGGCAGAGAAGATGATTGTTTTGTGAGTATTGAAGCAGAGAAATTGAAACTTGGTAATACACCCATGTTATTTGTTGAACTATGGGACATCCCATTATGAGTACTTTATGTACTCGTTCTTTTCATCAATCGACACCGGGTTTTTGGCGAGCTGTCGGAAAGTCAGTGTGTCTATCCGTGGAACGAAAATAGCGGCTGTGTTCATTAGATTTTCGAAGTCTTTTTTAGGGAACAATCTAATGAAATTAGTGCTGATATAATCCACAAAGACGCCACAGGTTCGAACCTGTTGTTTCAATTCCTTTTTTTTTTTTTTTTTCAAAAGTCGTAGATATCTTAGATGGCGTGCCGGCTTTTTGGTGACCTGAAAGTAAGCCAGTACATCCATCCATGGAACAAAAATCTCATCTCCCAGCTCAATGTACCGACCTAGGCTAACATGTTCGATGTGCAGAGAGAAGCTGTGCAATTGTTTACTGATGTTGATGTACATCACCTCTTGCTGCATGGTTTCAGTCTCTCGACATCTTGTTTCGGATTCTGCCTTTTTTCTGGATCTTGGGGCTGCTCCTAGCTTGGATTTTGGAAGGGATCGGCCTGGAATGCACAGCGAGGGCACTACGCATACCTAGTCGCCTCACCGCGCCTGCCTGTGCTCACTATTCTGGTGCACGTCCCAGTCACAGTCTGTATCCCGCCCACACCCAAGGCTCACCACTCATGCTTCCGCATCGCGTTGCCCCGCTCGTCCCATCCCGCGTCTATTTCGCCGAAGGCCCTCGCATCGTGCTACGTGCGTTTCGCCTGGGTCTGCCGCCGGCGCACTGCAGGCATGCCCGTCCTGCGACCGCTCTCTCTGCCCCAATCCGACGACGATCGACACGGAGAGCTGCACCGAAGGGCTCATCTGGTGTGTCCCATCGCACCTCATTTTCTTTCCTTTTCGGCTCGCTAACCTGGGCCCAACATTGCAGCCGCCCTCACGCCTTCCCTGCCAACTTTGTTGCACCCAGCGCTGCTGAAATTGAGACGATCATGTGAGCTGAGAAGTGTCCCTTCGCTCCCAGCCCATTAGATAATAGATATTCGATATTTAACCGCCGGCGCGTTGCAGGCATGCCCGTCCTGCGACCACTCTCTGGCTGCCCCTCCCTCTGCGCTCCCGTGTGCGCCTGCCTGCATACTCCACGACTGCCCTCTCACAGCGCCACGCACGCCCGTCCCACGCCAGCGCGCCCCTCCATACTTGCCACGTCATCACGGCGCCACCTCCACACCGCCACTACACACTTGCCCCCTCCCAGCCATGCCCGTCCCGTCCCCTCCCTCGATGCTGTGTCTTCTCCCCACGCCCGTCCCACCCCGCGTCAACTCCGCTACCGCGGCCTCCTGTGCGCTGCCATGCCTGTTCCGTGAAGCCATCACCTGAGTCCGCTTCACCCCGTGTCGTCCGCATGAGTGCGGCGCTGGCCACGCCGTTCTGTCCCGCATCCACCTGTGCCACCCCGCGCACCCTTTTTGGCACCCCAGTCTCACTCTGTGCCCATCGCACAGTTGTATCCTTCACCGCTGGCAGAGCTGTTCCATTCCGCCTCCACCCGCACATGCTCCGCATTCTCGTCCCCGTCTCCACACACCCGTCCCAATCCATGTACACACCTGCACCTCTCGCCCGTGTACTCCCCGCCCTCCCTCCGTGCATGCCTGCGCCGGATTCCCCCCCTCCACGCACCCGTCTTATCCCATTCTTTCCCGCCTCCAGCTGCGCGCGCCTCTGCGCACCCGCCTGCCCATCTCGCTACACCTCTATCCTGGGCATCCTGTCCACTATTCTCGTCGTCATCGTGATCCTGGTCGATGGTGTCACCACAACTGAGTCTCCTGGAAGTCTGTGGAGCCCTGCAGACACATCGTTCGGCATCGACAACCGGAACCACCTCGGGATCGCTTTTGGGCTGTTCATGGCCGGGCTCTCCAGCCACGCAGCCATCTTTTCGTTGGCGCGGGACATGACCGACCCCCGCGAATTCAATACGATGATCGACTGGGTTTTAGTGTGTCTTCATTATATGTCTGTGTTCTCTGAATCTGAAGTCGGTTTTCAGGTCGCTGCTACATCTATCTATGCGCTTATCGGGTGCACAGGGTATCTTATGTTCTGGAAGTCTGTCTGCCAGGAGGTGCGGGTATCTTATCTTTGTTTGTTTGACCCCCTCTCACTTCCCGCCCCTTTCTTTGTCCAGATCAGCATCACCTGTAGACACCACCCACCACCTGATATACCAGGCAAGACTATACACGAACGTTGCCTGGTATTTCAGGGAAAATTGAGTTCCATGGAAACACCTCCACAACATCCATCCACGCCAAATTTTGGCAGAAACACCATTTTCCACTGTTTCCACCACCCTTATCGACCCTTCATTAGCAGGTCAGTAAATTTGTTACCCTTATAAAAACTTCCACCACATCCACCAAACAGATTTTTTGACTGGGAACGCCTCCACCACATCCACCAAAATGGGGTCAGTGCAATTTTGTGACCCGGAATGCTTCCACCATATCCACCAAAATGGGTCAGTAAATTTTGTGACCCCTGTAAATTCCACCACATCCACCAAAACAGGTCAGTAAATTTTGTGACCCCTGTAAATTCCATTGCATCCACCAACGAAGGGTCAGTAAATTTTGTGGCCCATGCAAATTCCACCACATCCATCAAGCAGGGAGTCACTATATCCGAGTCACACATCCACGTGGTATCTCCACCACGTGATACTTCCACCCCATCCACCACCTGGGCAGTCCTGGGGGTATTTCGGCATACCAATGCACGTGACTTCTGGTGATCCTTCCACCACATCCATCTCCTCACCGAGGACCTATTCCGGTATATCTGTGCACGTGACACATCCACTGTATCCACCACCAGCTGGGTAGCGCATTCCAGCCTGGTACACATGACACTTCCACCGCAGCCATCACCCCGTTTTAGAGACTCTCTGCCCTCATTTCCACCATCTCCATCAATTATCATTGTGAAAGGACACTAGTCTGTTTTGTCCTTGTCAGTGGCCAATACAACCACTGTCTCAATTGCCCTGGCAAGCTCTTCCTCCTCCTCCTCGTCCCCATCGTCTGTCTCCCATCCATCATCTTCCCCGCCTCCACCAGCCAGAACCCTGTGCATTTCTGCCTCCAACGCCTCCCTCTGGGCCTGCTGATCATCAACCATCATTGGTATTGGAATTTTAGGCTCCTTGCGACGAACCCCTGGTTCCAGTGTGCCTGTGAACCGCTCCTTGTAAGTGGCTTGTAGCTTCCTGAGCCTCTTCATGTGGGTATCGTCAAAGCGCCCTCGCTCCATACGATACCTGTGGACAAAAAAGGCAAGATCTGGGTCTGTCTCCCTAATCTCCTCCTCTTTTGCAACCAAAAAGTCCCGTTCGTCTCTAATATAGGTTACCAGCCTCCTGATCTCAATATTCAGGCGTTGGATCTCCTCCTTAGCTCTGAGGATTTTGAAGTGGGTGTCCATGAGAGCTCTGGCGGCAGGGGTGGCCCAGGGACGGATGGCAGCATTCCCCTCCGGATCTCGAAGGAGGTCAAAATCAGAGAGAAAAGTGAACTCCACCACCTCTTCCCACTTCAAGGTGCGGCGAGGAGGATCCAGCGAGGTAGCAGCGGCATTGTATTGACCCAGGGCAGTCCTGATGGTCTTGGACTGGGTCTGCAGAGCTTTTGCAATGTGCTTCCGAAGTTTATACCCTTGGAGACGTATTAGTGTAAAGTAAAAATCATCGACCACCACATACCTGTTCCAGACATATTCATCTTGGTGAGCTCAAACAGTCTCTTGATCACCAGCTCCTCTAGCTTGTTGAGGGCCAGACGGTAGTGTCTAGAGGCCACCAGCGCTTCTGCATTCTCGTATTCCTCATCGTCCACTGTCCACCGGACTAAGATATCCATCTCCTTCTCCATCTCCTGCACTGCTTGCACTGCCCAGTTGTAATTCTCTTTGGCGTGCCAGCGTGCAGTTCCATTGGCTGTGGATCCTTCCTGATGAACTGTGTTATATCTTTCTCTGATGTGGTGGATGCGGTGGGTGGATGTGGTGGGTAGATGTAGTGGAAGGATGGAGCGAATGGGAAAGTGGAATGATGGATACGATGGAAGGAACATGCGATGAGAAAGGTGGAAGATTCTGATGTCAGATTCAGTTTGGACATGAACTTGGCACTCACTTCCGGGACGCAAGATGAATAAGCCTTGTATAGTACTCCATTTGGTCAGTCTCTGCTTCTGGTTCCTTGGACAGGCCCCATAAATACTCTTGCTCCTGTTTCAGCCGTTCCTCAAAGACCTCGGGTCCGGAGATCCCAGCCTGGTCCATTGCAAACTTGAGAGAGTCCTCAAGGTCGATCTGCTCCAATGCCTGCTTATAGTTGTTGACGAGGAAAGTACCTAACAAGAGCATTGTCATTAGTTCATTGCGCTTGACACCAATGGGGAACATACTCAGGTTGGCATATGTCTCAAAGGTATCCATATGTGCGAGATATGTCACAATGGCCTGGCGGCGATGAAAGACTCTCGCATACCGGACGGCCCATGCAAGCCCATTAGACTTTGAGAAGAACCTCTCACACGTCTCCAGGTCTTCTAGCCCAAGACCGAGGACATATGTCGCTAGATGCTTTAGCTGACAGCTCCGATTGTGAGCATGGCCATGGAATGCTCCAACAAGCATCTTCAAGTTCATGGCCTCCGCCAGCGGCCCAAGGGGCGAGTCCCTCACTGTCGACGAGAAACCGCAGCCAATGTCGTAGCCAACCCCAAGGTCTGGTCCAAAAGCCTGGAGAAGCTGATTGGTTATAGCGAGGCCATACTTTGCTCTAAACGGAGTATCAATATCATTCTCTTCCATTATGTCCATGGAAATGGTGGATACGGTGGATATGGTGGAAATCAAGGAAGCACTCACAATTCTCCGCTCCTGACCATGTCGGCGACGAGCAGGACGAAACCGTGACGGCAGAGTGCCAGGAAAACCCTGGTCTCATCGAAAATTCCCCACATCTTCGCTGTCAGCTCTTCGGATATGTTCTTCCAACGCTCCTGGCATTCGGTATCTTCAGCCTTGTCCTTGCTCCTCTGGGATGAAAGGAATCAGGCTGATCGCTGAAATTAGAGGAGGAAACCGTACCGGACGCTGAACAAGCGTGGCCAAGACCTCCTTGGACCACTTATCGACATCCTCTCTTGTCATCAAGTAGTTACGTCCGGCATCAGCAGTGCGAGGGTCATCGTGTTCCTTCCCTCGACCATGCACAGCCCCATTCTCGTCCACTGTCTTGTCCTTGACCAGAATGCGCTTGAGGGAATCATTGCCATCCAAGGCGACCAGCATCTCAAAGATCATCTTCATCTCCCCCTCCAGCTTGTACGTACATGCCGGGCAACAGTTCTTCAGCCGCCAATCAGGTGCGTCACGACCTAAAACCTTCTTGATTCTGTCATCCACCACCTGCAGTATCTCGAGGTAGACATCGAAGCACTTGGAGAAGGCTTTTGACGCGTAAGGTTTCAGCTCGCAGCCATGAAGGTCAGCCAGTGTTTTGACCCAGGGCTGGATACTGATGCCAGGGGATCGTAGACGCACAAGCCGGTAAATCTCTAGGCAGTGTGTAGTAAAGGCGACTTTGGGCTTCCAGGGAGTTGCTGGGATCAGGCCCTGGGCCACGAAGCAGGATGACAGGTAGACGTCATTGCCTGTCATAGGGACTTCCATCGTGTAGGTACCTGGTGCCATATGAGGCAAAAACTATAAAAGATACAGTGAGGACTCACTGAAAATGTCAACCACCTCTATCTTATAAGTTCCCTCAATTTCGTTCGGGGCTGGTGGGGTATGGTCACTGTCCAGCCTGAACTCCCCTTGGCTGGCACCCCATTTGATGTAGGCATCGGTCATTGCCTTCATCTGGGCCCGGAAGCCAAGGACCTCGCGCTGTACAGCGTCCTGTCGAGAATGAGTAGCATGTGAAGTCCTACATTCACATGTCAGAGATCGGACTCCAGACAAAAGAAAAACACACCTTTCACCATTAACTGTCGTATTCAAATCTGCCGCAAGGGCTTCCATCTCACCGCCAGCATGGCTGATTTCAACACGGACATTGCCCTGCGCGACATCATCATAGGTGATGATGTCCTCATTTTCAGAGCAGCCAGGTCCCTCGTCACACATCTCTCTCAGTTGCGTGAATTTCTTGGCCTCCTCCGGTGTTAAACCTGTTGAAGGTGTTATTTCGTGTCCCTAGGTTTGCAGGCTCACTTACTGGCCATCCGCGCCTTCATTTCACAATTCATCACATCTTGGAGCTTGTTTCGTGTATAGCTCTTCATGACTGTCTTGGAACCACCAGTAGGAGTGGTTACAGCCACAGGGGCATGGACCACCATTGGCTTGGGACGCGGCTTGGCCTTTTTTCCGGCCTTGGGCATTTCGGGGGAAGCAGACAGGAAACAAACGAAGAGCTAGGCGACCACATCAGCCCTGTCAGTAGTTATTGATGGATGCGGTGGAAATAGTGCTACTTCCCAATCAATCAACTTGACCGGTGGAAGCGGTGGAATGATGGACACGGTGGAATATCATGCGCCCATCATTCCAATCAATTAGATCAACTGAAGCGACAAAGCACCCCTTTGTTCCCTCCCCCTTAAAAGGCGGGAGGCGGATCATTTTCACCCCTCCCCGTCTCTTGTCCACCCATCATCTACCCTAGCACCGTGCCACCAATGCCACCACCAGGTAATTTTGATTGTCTTCCTTTTTGGGACCATGCCTCTTCTCTCCCACTGTCAACGACGATGCATGCTGGAACTCCTGCCGGGGATCCGCTCGTTCTTGTCGGTGTTGACGTGTGGTCTTTCCAGCTTGTGAGATCCTTGCATGGAACTCACAAGCTGGGCAATTTTTTTCTTCAATGGCCCCTGTAGTGCCACTCGTCCTTATGCTTGTGGAATCTGTGCCCAGAATCCCTTGCCACTGTCTTTACTGACTCCCATTCCATCCAGGCTTTGACGATCCAGACACTGACGCGTTCCTGTTCCGCACCACCCGCACCGGCCGTACCTTCTCTGAGTGGCAACGAATCAGCACTCACATATTCAATATTGCCGCTGTTGTCATCCACTCCCTCCAGCTCAGCACTGGGCGCCCTGACGAAGACCTCAGTGAGCTAGACAGTGGCCCGCCCCTCAGTGCTATCAGCACTGTCTCTTCACTGTCGCCCTTAACCTGGGTTCCAGCCACGGCTTCCACCTCCACAGCTTCCACCTCCAGTGCCACCCCCTCCGTCTCCACCGCTCCCACTGGCCGCCAGGCGCGTGACAAGGCGCAGTCGAAGCGCAAACGCAATGCGCAGCGAGCTACCACCAAGCTCAAGACCGACATACTCCTCGATGCGCGCCCCCGTCATCCCCGTCACTTCACCAAACCCCTGTCACCCATCCAGGCCTCATTCGAGATAAGGAAGGTTCACATCGCCTCTACCGGATGGATCGGCTACCGGGACGACGGTGTGTGCGAGGAGGAGGAGGAGGCAGGCATGGTGGAAGACGGTGTGGCCCCGACCCACCGTCTCCCAGACTTCTTAGGGCCCCAGCGCCGCTTCCAGGGCTTCCAGTATATTCCCTACCGTGGCCCGTGCGTCCTTCATCTCCCCTTATATCCCTTTCTCTCATCTTCTATTCCAGTACCAGCAGACCGATCGTGGACACTGCCCAGAAAGTCTGCGCCGTCTTTGGTGGCATGCCAGATGACCCCAATTTCATGCGCGATGTTCATGACCCCGCTGTTGCTGCCATGGAGGCGGCACTCCGGGACTGCTGTGTTTCGGAGGAGCGTTGCTCCCACCGGCACGGAAACTTCCCACAGCTCACCGAGGGCGACTCCATGGGTGGTGGTCAGAAGTGTCCTGGAGCGCTCGTCAACGGAGTGGAGAACACCGGTATGCCACAGTCCACCACTCATTTCGCCTTATTAACTGTTTCGCAGGTGTTTTTGCTAACTGGGCACCGCGGCTTTTCGACTACTATGTTATATACATTACCCTCTTGTACGCTCGCTACACCCACCTCTGTCGCCCCTTCAAGAACGGCATTTTTCTGCCTGTACCTTCAACCTCGGCCCTCGCACATGTGCCCTCGGCCACCGTGACTTTGCCAATCTCGCATTTGGGTTGTGCGCCATCACCGCCCTCGGGGATTTCGATTACAAGACGGGCAGCCATCTTGTCCTATGGGACTGCAAGCTCGTCATTGAGTTCCCCCCTGGCTGCACCATCCTCATCCCCAGCGCCGCCATCTACCGCTCCAATATTCCCATCGGCCGCAAGGAGCACCGCTACTCATTCACCCAGTACACCGCGAGAGGGCTGTTCCGCTGGGTTGAGCATGACTTCAAGACGGGGGAGGAGTATTTCGCGTCCCTCAGTGCAGAGCAGGCGTAGGAGGAGAAGGAGCTCGGGCTTGCACGGGCGGAGGCTGGGGCTGGCTTGTACTCTACTATAGACGAACTCCGGGCTGCAAACTAGCTACATTACTTTCGATTTTGTATTTGTCAGTTAATCATATTTTTCTAATGACTTCCACCGTCTCCACCTGAGTTTGTAAGGGATTTGAGTGGAAATCTAATGAATTTCCACCGCATCCACGCTGAATCTTTGAATATCTAAGCTTGGCTACATGATCGCTAACTCGTCCCGGCCTGATTGCTAACTCGTCCCACTGATCGGCCCCAAAAACCCGATGCCTCTTCTTCACTACAACCAATATCGCAATTGTGAGGAGGCAGAATTGTTCTTTCGACTTAAAGGTATGCCCCAATTAAAATCTAGATTTTTGCGCCATTTATTCAGAAATTTATCTTCGGAACATGAAATGACCCAGATTTGGGTTTATTTGCCCAAACATACCCCATCCTTTGTCTCAAACCACGACACAAATTTCTTCAATCATCAAGATTATGGAACCAATGGACAGGTACGTGTACCTATTATCCCCCTGGCCCAAAACTAAGCTCTCTAATATTAAATTCAGCCCCAGTGAGTGCAAAAAACACCCAAAAACACAAGTTTCGCCATCTCGTACGCCTGCGGCCCGACGTCTCGCTTGTGCCAAATATCGTCAGAAGTGAGTACTAAGGACCCTGGGGCATGTTTCAACTCACATTTGATTCAGGAAGAGCAAAGCAATAGCAAGGAAAAGCCGCATTTCTATGGCTCGGTATGTTTTGCACCCTCTAACACCTAATGTTGAGTTATATACATGCTACAGCCTCCGAGAAGAGACCAAGAGTGACCCTTCTGCGGCTAAATTGCGTGCAGAGTTTGCTCAAGAGGCGCGTGCCCAATATGAGGAACGGTGAATAAATTATACATAATCTGGTTGACCACTTATACCCAATCTCTTCCAGCAACTGTGTCCATCGTGCTTGGAAGAAGAGATTCAGACGTCTTAAAGCCAGCTACTACAGCGAGGGGTCTCGCAAGAAGAACTGCACACCAGTGGACTACGAGGTTGAGTGGGCGCTTTACCAGCAGATGAAAGAGGATGAGAAAAGGGGGCGTGTTGCTGAAGCACTGTATGTACCAAAGCCGGATGAGGTCCCAGTCACTCGCCGGGATGGTACCCAGGGGTACATTTACCTGTAGCCCGAGAACCTCAATCTTGCTCAAAGTCGCTTTCAAGGCATCGAAAACAGGAGCTTTCAGAGAAGGATGATGCCGAATGAGCTCGTCAATGGTAGTCCCGATTAGAACCACATTCTCCTTATCGAGGAGGACCTTGAGATCTGCTTAGTTGAGTGTAGTCTGGTGTCCATGGACACGGTGGAAATACACCAAATTTGGTGGTGCCGGGTAATCACATGAGTTCGTGTGCAAGCGTAATCACATGACGGTGTTGATCATTCTTCTGCACATCAATGTCGGCTCCCCCATACTATTACTCACATCTGGCAACCCCGTCGACACCCAATCGCCCCCGTCCTGCGCCAAGTGCTGCTCCCCCTGCCTACACGACTGGAGCACCCAGCACACCATCCCTTCGCCAGGCTGCACCCAGCACACCCAGCACACCGTCCCTTCGCCAGGCTTCACCCATCCCCATGATCGGGCATGGTACCTCGTCTCGCCCCCCTGCATCCACTGTCTACTATGCTGTTGGAGGCGGGGCCATTGTCCACAGTGACCTCACTTCGGCACTCGCCCAGTTCACCGCTATGTCCTCGAGGGGGCCTGCAGAGCTTCTGACAACGGAGGATGCTCGGCAGGCCACCCATTTTGCTTCTGGATTCCCTCGTGCCGAAGCTGCACTCATATCGCAGGCAGAGCGTGCCTCCGACATGTGGCTCGGTCACGACCCTCCCGATTGGACCCACCTCTCCGATATGGTGCGGCGTCGCCGCCGAGACCATCTCCTCCTCGAGCTCCGTGAAGTCTTGCGTATTTTGGATGGGTTGGCAGAGGATTCGAATGCTGAGGAATTCCAGGATGGGCGGTTGGTGTATGAGGTTGAGTCAGATGGGGACGATTGAACTTTCTGTACGCCACCGCCTGTCTCATGTTTGTGCTACTTTTTTTCTTGGCAGTAATATATGTATAAAGTATACCAACAACAAATATATCGAATTTTGGCAGCCATGGATGCGGTGGAAGTCCAAGATGTGAAAGTTGCTTTGCAAGTATGGGGTGGATGCAGTGGAAGGTGGATGCGGTGGATGGGATGCCGGTGCTTGATACACGTGATGGGAAAGTGGCCTTAGACAAATTTCTCTCTTTCCCTCCATCACATCCACGCCACTCAATTTAATCCCACTAAGGTATGTGTTTTTTAGCCATTTCTTGTATTAAGATAATAAAATCCATCCTAGAAAATGCCACCACGCGCCGCAGCCCGCGGCCGAAAGCCCAACGCGCCCCCGACCTGATCTCGCCGGGGTGCGGAGTCCCCTGACCCCTCACCTGCACGCGCGACCCGCTCCCAGTCCAAACACGACAAATCCAGCAGCAAGGGTGCACCGAAGCCTGCCCCAAAAGCCCCAAAAGCCCCCAAACCCAAAACGGCATCCCGAAGGAAACATGAACACTCGGTCCCACCGGTTGAATTGGCGGCGGCCATGGAATCGGAGGACGAGGACGACACCGAAGCACAGGAGGATGATGAGCCCGATGAGCTGGGTGAAGCGGACAAAGGTTATTTTTTTTTTGTACATGAAAACCATTTTACTGATGTTTCAACTACAGAGTGCGGGGAGCGCACCAAGAGCGTCCCCGAGGACGAGGAGCGTGACAAGTCACCCTCGCGTGCGAGAAGCTCGCTGAGCAGCCCTCCGAACAGCCTGTGGAGGAGGACCGTCCCGGTGGTGCACAAAGCCTGCCTGTCCCGCCCCTGCAGACTGCTGTCCCGCCCCCTGCCTCCTAAGAAGCCGGTAGGAGGAGGGGGAGAAGAGTCCTTCCCCGTCTCCCAAAGCACCCATGGAGGAGGAGCACCCCAATGGTTCGCCAGGCCCGCTGCTCGTCCCGCCCCCGCAGACTTCCGTCCCGCCCCCGCCTCTCAAGAAGTCAGTGGAGGAGGGGGAGAAGAGTCCTGCGCCGCCTCCCAAGGTGCCCTGTGGAGGAGCACCCCAACAGTTCGCCAGGCCCACTGCCCGTCCCGCCCCTGCCTCCCAAGAAGCCAGTTGAGGGGGAGAAGAGTCCCACCCCGCCTCCCCAGATGCCCGTGGAGGAGGAGCGCGCCACCGGTTTGCCAGACCCACCGCCCGTCCCGCCCCCACCTCCCAAGAAGCCGGTGAAGGAGGGGGAGGAGAGTTCTACCCCGCCTCCCAAGGCACCCGCAGAGGAGCCTGTCCCGCCTCCACCCCCCAAGAAGATTGCAGAGGAGGACGGGGCAGATGATAGCGACGAAGACCCCCTCGACCTCGAAAACGACAGCGACGATGACGATGTGGGTGCCGCCGAGCCGGACAGGGGAAAGGCGGCTGCCATAGCAAACACCCTCCAGCTGCGGAGGAAGCAGCGGAAGGATGCACGCGGTGCTGTGGCCAAGGCCTTGGAGGCTTGGCTTGCCGACGCAGCTGCAAAGGCGGCGGAGCTGTCAACTGCGCATGGCGTGCCCCTCGAGGATGTCAAGGCCATGATGGGGAGCTCGGGGAAGTTGAAGAAAAAGCGGGGGTACGATGAGTTCAAGGCGAAGGTTTGGCGGCGAACGGCCGAGCTGAACGAGGGTTCGTTTTTTAATTGCTTTTTCCATTCACCTCTTGACTGACATTGAAAAAGGCAAGCCACCGGGCGAGCGCCTTGACATGCACCAGGTCAAGGCAATCATCAGGACGAGCCAGCAGATGCCTGGACCGAGGACGAGCTCAAGGCCCTCAAGGCCGACTTCATTGCGTTCGATGAGCAGCGTGAGAGTGGGAAGTGCGTCACCAAACGTGCCGCTGCACAGGACGTGACGTTTACGTGCGACAAGATCTTCGAGGAGGTGAGTGGATGCGGTGGAAGGTGGATGTGGTGGAAGCTAACTGTGGAATAGATGCAGTCCTTGGAGCAACGCACGGGCGCGCGGTCCTTCTTTGTCATCGCTGGTGCAAGTGTCAACGATACCATTACCCCCGGCCTCTACTGCAATTCCGCCACAGGCCAGTTCGTTCCCGACATCCTCAAGATGCCCACGACAGCACTTCCGCTGACGTTCCAGCGCTGGGCATCATTGGACAAGGCGGTGAAGCCAAAGGGGCAGAATAAAAGGGCCCAAGTAGCCGAAATGATCCGATCGGGCTTGAGTGAGTCTTCGTTTCACCTTGATAAAACAGCGAATGCAGCTGATGATTGAGCAGACGAGATGTTTGGGACAACAACCGTTCCGGTGGAGTACAAGAACGTGCGCGAGAAGATCGAGGCCGGGATGGGGGTGCGGTTCTTTGGATGGGTTGAGAACATGCCCTGGGTCACCACGTCCAACCTTGGCACAGGTGGGGCGGACACCATCAACACCATGTGGGACAGACTCAAGGCGGGGACGGCCGGCTGGTGCGACATTGCGGAGGACGAGCACCACCGTCTCTTGCAGGAGTTCCCCGGGCAGGAGAAGAACTACAAGATGTGGAAGAGCAAGCGGGACGCGGTGAAGGCAAGGGAGGCAGAAGAGGGGGATGAAGACAAGCCAGTGGCAGCTGGCCCGAGCAAGATTGCTCGTGGGAGCAGGAAGCGGAAGTCGAAGGAGATGGTGGACATGACAGACGAGGAAGTGGTGGAGGGGATGGATGCGGTGGAAGCGCCGGCCAAGAAAAAGGCCAGGAAAGCAGTGGATGCGGTGGAAGGGGAAGTGGTGGATGTGGTGGAAGAGCAGCCAAAGAAGAAGGCGAAGGCGAAGAAGGTGTCCGAGGGTGGGGAGAAGGGGAATGCGAAGGGGAAGGTGAAGGCGAAGGCGAAAGGGAAGGCGAAGGCGAAGGAGACAGAGAAGGAGAAGGAGAAGGAGGTGGTGGAGAAGACGACGACTGATGGCAAGAGGAAGCGCAAGAGGAAGGCAGCACTCGACAACGACGAGGAGTCTGAGGACTCCAAGTCGAAGAAGGTCAAGCGCGCGCCGTTCCGGCACCTTACCTCCTCCACCCCTCCCCCACGTCCCCAGCCGAAGCCTGCCTTCAAGAATGTTGGGCAGGGAAAAACCATTGTCCCCGTCGATGTCATAGACCCCGCCCCACCCACCCACGAGCGCACCCCGACCCCTGACCTCGACGACCCTGCGCTGTCTTACCAGAACAAGCAGTGGTATATCCGATGCCGGAAAACGGAACAGCATGCTCGTGAAGAGAGAGCGAGGTTGGGGTCTGTGGAGTACGAGGCCAGGCAGGCTAGGAAGGCTGCCAAATGGATGGCTGCTGCCAACACAGGCACCGCTGGCCCCTCCAAGCCCCCCAAGCCGTCCAAGACCCTTACTGAGGTGGAGGGCGAGGACAGCGACGAGTTCAACGGGGGTTCGGGGTCGGGGTCGGACTCTGAATCTGAGTAGTCCCTCCCGCTCCCTTCGCCTACCCTGCTGCATCCATTGGCTTGCCCTGGGGATCCTCATACGCTCTGCTGCTGCCGCCGCCCGTTTTGAAAAAAAATATTTACTCACAACTACATACGCTGTAACGCCGATATTCGTACAATGGGATTGAATTTCTTGGTCTGATGGATGTGAATAAGCCTTGTGGATGTGGTGGAAACATGAAAATATAGTGTTCGATGGTGGATGTCATGGAAGGGCCAGATGGTGGATGCGGTGGAAGCCATATCGAAATAAGGTAGTGGACAGACAAGCATGGTTACCATAGTCTTCTGTCAATGTATTTGAAGAATGTTCTCAAAAATTTCGAAGGATTTATGTTGAGAAACAAGTTTAAGCATTTCAGAACTAGTCTCGCAGTTCCTCGTATTTATACAAACTTTGACTATGGGTGGGTGGGCCTGAACATCATTGAGCCAGGATTTTTATTTTGGTTTAATGAAAAGTCAATTCAAAGCTATCTGGTCATTAAGGCTTGTCTGCTACCTTAGCTGGTGGAAGCGTCATGTATAT
The DNA here is from genome assembly GCA_029282495.1 of Mycena albidolilacea. NCBI lineage: Eukaryota > Fungi > Basidiomycota > Agaricomycetes > Agaricales > Mycenaceae > Mycena > Mycena albidolilacea. Next base: position 643,954 of record JARIHO010000047.1, on the reverse strand, counting down.
GGATATACAAAAATATAGGTGGATGGAAAGATACATTTCACGTGTATGTGCAATGCACCTCGCAACTGGTGGATGAGGTGGAAGACCAGCGTGCTAGAATACGCCCACCAGCTGGTGGTGTATGGGGTGGAAGTGTCACGTGCATAAATATCCCAAAACAGGTCGCTGGTGAGCAGGTGGATGCAGTGGAAGGATTGACAGGAGTCACATGCACATGTATGCTGGAATACCCTACTACACTGCCAGCAGTGGTGGATGCGGTGGAAGTGTCACGTGCACGGAAATACCGGAATAGGTCCTCGGCGAGGAGATGGATGTGGTGGAAGGATCACCAGAAGTCACGTGCATTGGTATGCCGAAATACCCCCAGGACTGCCCAGGTGGTGGATGGGGTGGAAGTATCACGTGGTGGAGATACCACGTGGATGTGTGACTCGGATATAGTGACTCCCTGCTTGATGGATGTGGTGGAATTTGTATGGGCCACAAAATTTACTGACCCTTCGTTGGTGGATGCGATGGAATTTACAGGGGTCACAAAATTTACTGACCCGTTTTGGTGGATATGGTGGAAGCATTCCGGGTCACAAAATTGCACTGACCCCATTTTGGTGGATGTGGTGGAGACGTTCCCAGTCAAAATCCGTTTGGTGGATGTGGTGGAAGTTTTTATAAGGGTAACAAATTTACTGACCTGCTAATGAAGGGTCGATAAGGGTGGTGGAAACAGTGGAAAGTGGTGTTTCTGCCAAAATTTGGCGCGGATGGATGTCGTGGAGGTGTTTCCATGGAACTCGATTTTCCCTGAAATACCAGGCAACGTTCGTGTATAGTCTTGCCTGGTATATCAGGTGGTGGGTGGTGTCTACAGGTGGCCGCAGTCTACGAAACTGTTGGTGGGATTGGCCGGCTCGATCTGGAGGCCGATTCCCTGCAAGCGCTGGCTAAATTATACATTGAATGTGTGCGTGTTGCCTCTGAAAATGGGGACTTCACGCCCTTGCTCTGCCCTCGCCGCAAATCTAAAGTGTGAGAGAAATCTTTATCCTGCACATCAACAAACTCACATTCACAGCCTTGACCCTCACAATCCCTCGATCGGCTCTGGACTGGAGCGGGAGACTATCTATACAGCATTGAATATTTTCCTCAGTAATACTGGGCAGTGGTGCATCCCAACAGACGAGGACCGCTTGTCGCTTGGAATCTCGATGCCTCAGCGCCTTGCATCTGCCATTGCTCCCAGTCGGCTAGCTGATTTCCGTGTTCTTGGGGCGTTAGTTTCACTCTCGCTCATCAGTGGTAAGCCGCCTGGTGCTCTTACCCCGGCACTCCTTCAGTATGCCCTCAATGATCGGGATCTGGGTTCCTTGACACCCGGCTTTGTTGATGTTTGGCACCCCAAGGTGGCTCGTGTGGCTCGGGCTATGCAAGCTGTTGGGCCGCTTGGTAATCTTTTGCCATTCCAGAGCGAGATCCTCAGTCATCTCAATGTTCAAGTGCGCATACAATTCTCTTTGTTCCATTTATAATTAATCTGAAGCTCGTGGTGTCCCAGATCTCTGCACTTAGCCAGAGGAACGAGAACCAGCACAACACTCTTGTCACAGAGTTGGTACACAACTCCATTCTGGGACCAGAAGTGCATGGCCAGCTCGAGACAGAGTTCTTCTGTAGCGGTGTTGAGCTGCAATGTGCTGGCGGCTTCTCCTTTGTAAAGGCATGTCCTTCCTGCCATTTATTCCAATCTCTTCAGAACTGACATTCCTTTGTTCACAGTTTGCGCGCTCTTATCCTGGGGGCACCGAATTCTACATTGCCAATTCATGGACATCTCACATTTCGGATTATCGCTCTCTTGAGCCCCTGCTCATTGTCAGTCAACCCGATCCCCGCGAGCTCCTCTCCACCTTTGGTCGACCGGTCCCAACGCTGGACGCCGAAGTGCTGTTCACCAACTTCCTTCAGCGCGTTGGTACCCCATGCTCAGCTCTCCTTGAGGCCGCCAAGCCCCACTTTGACGCTGCGGTCCTCCACGAGCTGCCTAACATCAATCTACCCTCGTTCCGCCCTCGCATGTTTTGCTGGGCAACTACAGGAAGCCCATTCCTGGAGCCGGACCCTGACGCTAATGCACATGATCCCATCGTTGTGCATTTTATTCTTCCTGACGATGCCTTCTACTCGGACAACTCCGCTTCATCTGCATCGAACATGAGGCAGGGGTTGATCTCGTTCCGCACCTGTTCACGATGTGCTCGGATTCCCATGTCGACGCTGCTTGACCTTCATTTTGTGACCTATCCGACAGCCGATGCAGCCACCTTTGAGCAGGCGGTTGACAACTGGTTCCTCTTACAAACCCTGAATGCGATCGGTAAAGTTTCGATGCTCTAGTCCAATGGTATCCTTGTTCCTCAACATTACTCTCTTGTCGTTCTCAAATTCTTTTAGAAATCTCACCGCTCGCCATTATACCTGGACTCTGGACGCCATCTTACTACCATTTGCTATTCCATCTCATCTCTACTTCCTCACGCACGGGCATTGTAATCACTTTTTTTTTTTGGCTCTGGTACTCTAAACTTACCTACCGATCATCGCATTTCAATCCTTCATGTTTCTGTTGCTATTTTTCACACCCATATACGACTTGATTCTATACCCTTGACAACGAGATGATTGACTCCTCTCTCTTGGATGCGATCTCCTCACCCTAAGCTCTCCTCAAATTTTTGGTAAAGTGAACGGCTGGAGTTGAACAAGAAATTTTAACGCTACAAGACATGCAAGCAATGAATAAATCAATTTACACTAAGATTTCAGTATATAGAAGGACAATTCCACATGTTTTGCAACTATGGTTTTGATCACCGAGCCTTTCATTCTAAGTCAGACAGAGATCCGACATGGCCCTGATCTGCCATGTTGAATGGGACAACATGGGCCAATATTTAGCATGCATAAATATTTCACAGCTGCGAGGACATCCCTTATCTCTTACTTCTTGGAGGTATTTAGAGTCAATGTGTTATGAACAGTGGAGTCAAGGCACAATAGTTGGGTAATTGACCAGGGCGGTGGGAATACCTGCGGGTTTGTTGATCCATGGGTCAGGTACCTCAGTAATACACGCGGAGGTAGAAACTGGCTGATCGGCAGTGCTCGGCATTGGCCAATGGCGGCACCCACTGCCAAGCACTGGTGCGCCAGTGGAAACCATCGGCGGACACTGGGTTCCACCGGAAGCCGGTTTGGGGGAGCTCCACTGGATACCATCGTATTTCACTGATTTCCAGTGGTTCTCGGAGACCCCAAAAATGGCGGTTGTATAGTATACCACCGCAAGTTCGGACCGGTTTATATCCATTAACTTGTGGATAGGCAGAGCCCATTTGTACAAATTGTTCCTTTATACACAGCTGGAAAAAAAGTACCTTTTGTGGCGGAGTCAACAAACAAAATGTTTCAACTCGGTGGTTCAAGTTCAGACAATGGTTCAAACTTGAACCATGGTTGAAATAATCAGTTGATCTTCAAACACCATTTTGATGTTGATAGAATGTTCCATATGCTCTTGAATGTTTTTAACTACAGCCTCCCTGACATCCAGCACCTGCCAGCGGAAACCAGTGGAAACTGCTGAGAAGACGGCATGATGGATCGGCCATTGCCAGTGGTGATTGGTGAAAATCAGAAGCCTCAGTGATGGACACCGTTAGACACCGTCCGGCAGTGGCCGCCAAGCCAATAACCACTGGCGGCCAGCAGCAGCTGCCAGCGAATTTGTTACCTCCGGGCATATTACTCAGGTACCTGTTTCCCACGGGGGCGTTAGTCACGCTTGTCCCAGGATGAGCGTGATGTGACACCAACGGTTTGCTTAGTGGTTAGGAAGACATGTCTTCAATTCACTCTGGCCTAGCAATCAGCAGGGACAGAATGTCTGGGAATGCATCCCACACTTATATATTGAGCTCAGAGAACCAAAAAGGCACGTATTTCAAGTAAGTACAAATTTATTGACTGCATCGGGCATGCCATTAACATTGACCTGAATAACACCAGATATCAGGTGTTTGGGGTAATTCTGATCCGAAGGAATCAAGGATAGGATGTACTGGAAGCTCTGTACCTGATTTTTACGCATCTAACTGTTGTGGAGGTAAATTGGTGGTGGGGTATCTGGTGGATGACCGCATCAGACATGCCATCATTGTTGATCTGAATAGCACCAGGCATCGGGCATTTGAGGTAATTCTGGTCAGAGAGAATCAAAGATGGGATGTATTAGAAGCTCTGTACATAAGGTAGGGGTCAGACAAGTGCGGTTGCCCCACGTGATCGATAGCCTTATTGGGAAGATTGTTATATTTTCACTGAAATGAACCTGTTCTCAGACTATATTAAAAAATCTGGCTCCACAGTTCTGTGTGAATGTATCATAAGACAGCTCCCAAATATTTTGAGGAATTTCAGTCGAGAAATGGGGGACGAGTTCCCAAATTGAAGTGGGCAGGCAACGCGATTGATGTGGACAGAGAAGATCATCAATGTCTGATCATTTTGGAACTAGTCCTCCATTTCTCAACCAAAATTCCTCAAAATATTTGGGAGCTGTCTTATGATATATTCACACAGAACTATGGAGCCAGATTTTTTTATGTAGTCTGAGAACAGGTTCATTTCAGTGAAAATATGACAATCTTCCCAATAAGGCTATCGATCACGTGGGGCAACCGCACTTGTCTGTCCCCTACCTTAATTTCTATGTGTCTAACTGTGGTGGAGGTAAATTGGTGGTGGGGTATCTGGTGGATGACCGCATCAGCCTTACCATCAATGTTGATCTGAATAGCACCAGGCATCGGGCATTTGAGGTAATTCTGGTCGGAGAGAATCAAAGATGGGATGTATTGGAAGCTCTGTACATAAGTTCTATGTGTCTAACTGTGGTGGAGGTAAATTGGTGGTGGGGTATCTGGTGGATGACCGCATCAGACATGCCATCAATGTCAATCTGAATAGCACCAGGCATCGGGCATTTGAGGTAATTCTGGTCAGAGAGAATCAAAGATGGGATGTATTAGAAGCTCTGTACATAAGTTCTATGTGTCTAACTGTGGTGGAGGTAAATTGGTGGTGGGGTATCTGGTGGATGACCGCATCAGACATGCCATCAATGTCAATCTGAATAGCACCAGGCATCGGGCATTTGAGGTAATTCTGGTCAGAGAGAATCAAAGATGGGATGTATTAGAAGCTCTGTACATAAGTTCTATGTGTCTAACTGTGTTGGAGGTAAATTGGTGGTGGGGTATCTGGTGGATGACCGCATCAGCCTTACCATCAATGTTGATCTGAATAGCACCAGGCATCGGGTGCTCGAGGCAATTCTGGTCAGAGAGAATCAAGAATAGGATGTACTGGAAGCTCTGTATCTGCTTTTTGCGCGTCAAATTGCGGTGGAAGTAAATTGGCGGTGGTGTGTCTTGAATCTTCAGGCTCACTACACTGGTAACGTTTGATAAAATAGCGGCTGAAATAGCATGAATATTTAACTATTCGGGGCAGACAGAGACCATTTCTGGGTAAATTGTCTCACTGGCAGGGGACTTGCGAGCAACATTGAAGACTCAACCGAGTTCCCAAACATGCCGCTGCTAAATATGATTACCTAACCTTCCCGTGCCTTTGATCAACAGCTCTCATCAACAACTGTTATATCCGTGTCAGAAGAAAGCCGGAACCAGAGAATAGCCGGAGGACGGATAATAGCCGGAGGACGGAGGATAGCCGGAAGGACGGATAAAACCGTAAGTGATACCACGTAGAGGATCGGGTACACCAACTAACTTGGCTCGACGAGGAAGTAAACAGAAGTCAGACCACGGAGCAATGCAGGAGCAAAGCACGTTAATTTTCAACTAACTTACAGTAGAACATAATACGTATTTTATACTAAATACGGAGATAAGTCTAATGCGGAAAGAAGTATGTAAAGGACAATAAGTACAGAGAAAGACAATAAGAACAATAAGAGAGAAGCATAGTTGCATAAGTCATATGTTTGATTTGGGGAACGCTCAGAAGACCTTCATTGCGAAAACCCCAAAGGGCGTGCGTCAACGGAGTAAAGCCGGACGCACAGCGGTTTAGACGGAGACGAGCCGGAGTGCGAGTCGTATCCGGAATAAAGGGATAGGTCGGAGCCGTGGCTCCGGATAAAGATAGCCGGGGAAAAGCCGGAGGGAATCCGGAAGTTGCATGATCGTAACAGTATCCCCCTCTTAGGGTTCCTTGCCCCCAAGGAACAGGAACGAAAGAGGTGATGTTGTAATGACGCAATGAATCGGAATACGTGGCAAGGCCGAGAATGGACACGTGATCGTGTGAGCGTTGTCAAGGCGATGAAAATTTTCACTCATCCTCAACCATCATGTCGCGCGCCACACCGGACCAAGAACGCGACGAATCGCCGACACCCGTGCCCGGGGATAAGGGCAAGAACCGTCAAACGTCTCCGGAACGAGACGCTCAAGAATACGAGGAGCGAGAGGCGAGGGAAAGGCAAGAAGCGTTGGAGCTTGCCGCAGCTGCGGAGGCGGAATTGACGCCCCACGAGCGCGCTCGGTTGGTTGCCACCAACCGTGAGACGGCGAGACGGATGCAGGAATTGGCGGTCGAGTGGTCCCGGGACATCGAGGAAACCGAGAAGAATATCCGGGAGGCGAAGCAAAACGTCGAGCGCGTTGAGGAACTACGCGCGAAAATCGCTGCGGGGGAAGCCACGGCCGACGACATGGTCGAGGCGGCCGTTCTTCTCCGCCGCGGGGAGTCGCCGGACGATGACGAGATTCCGGATGCTCCGTGCGACTCCGAAGACCAGAGCTCGGAGTACGAGAAGGCGTCGAAGGGTGGATTAAAGAGAAAGAGGAAGGCGAAAAAGCCGGAGCGGAAAAAGGCGGAGCGAAAACCGGAGGCGGGTACGGAGAAGAGACGGAGGGGGCGGAAAGCGAGGGCGGTGCAAACACCTCCACCGGAGTGGAAGATGGCCGTGGGCGAGTGTGAGTGATATTAAGTTCTTCGTTCCCGAAGTTGACGATCTATAGGTTGCGACAACTGCCACAATAACGGTCTCGAGTGTCGCGTGCACCCTCGATATGGTTCTTGCTGGTTCTGCAAGTCGCGCAGGATCAAATGCGGACTTTTGCCGGAGAGCGAAAAACGGAGGCCCAACGTCCGCCCACAACGCGTACGCGAATATGAGGAAGAATTCGGTACGCAGGAGGGTTCCAGTCGCGCGCCGGCGCGCGCTTCTACAAGCCGGAGACGGGCGCGCGAGCCGGAGGCCGCAAGAATACCGGCCGGACGTACTACCCGCCTGGACGAGGTCCACACGATGTCGCTGGCTCTTCATCGTCGTGTGACGAACCTCGAGATCGATGAGCGGATTCTCCATCCGCTCTTGACTTTACTTGCACAGGCGGTGTATTTGGGAACCAGTCGGGAGAACCCCATCGCAGAGGAGTTTCTCCGTCGCGTCGGCGCTCTCGATGCTGTGGCGGACTCTGAGTTCCACCCAGCGGATGATATCGTCCGCTGGTTGCAGAGTCTGCCCGTCGAGACGCCGCACATGCCCGGAGATGTTTTGCCGGAGGAGGACGTGGAGATGGAGGATGCCGAGCGGGTGATGGCTTCGGGGCGGTCGTCTCCAGAGTCGGAGAACGAACCGGAGGGAAAGCCGGAGACGCGCAAAGCGACTCCACCCGATTTCGACTCCCTATTCCCAATGCCGGTGAAGGAGGAAACACCGGAGCGTCTCGTGCTGGGCTTGACTCGTCCACAGTATGAGGAGCACATGCTCGGCGCCTCATTGGGGAGAAAGGAGGAGAAGCGGGCCGCGCGGAGGGCACAAGAGGCGGAGAGGTTGAGAAAGGAGAAGGAAGAGGTAGCGAAGCGGCTGGAAGAGAAGGCGGAGCTCGACGCCAACATTGCGGCGATGATGGCGAGGGCGGCTGAATTGGCGTTGCCGCCCAAGCCAGAGCCGGTGGAACTAGAAATGCCATCCGGGCCGCTCCCAGATGTGGATGGGTGTCGTCTCGTGGATGGGATCTACGAAATCATCGACGACGACGACGACGACGACGAGCCGATCGCGAGCGGCTCAGGAAACCAGCCGGAGGAGGAAAAGTCGGAGGATGCGCCGGAGATGAATACGGACGCGTAATATAGAAATAAGCGATAAAATGTAAATAATTTCTTGAATCAAGTACCGTGACGATTGCCATGTGATGTGGATGAGCCGGTGGAAAGACGGAGAGTCCGGATTAAATCCGCTCCCATTCCGGACCAGGCTTATCCGGATAACGGGTGTGGAATTCAGCCAAGAGTTCTGGCGCGTCTAAGTCGAAAGCCGGAACCCATTGATACTGGTCTCCGGTATTTGACCATCCAAACCACTCAACGTAATAACGAAGAGGGCAACGTCGGTAACGCCTGTCGATCTTGGAGTCGAGGATAGCCGCAAGTTCGAAATGTTCGTCTCCGTCTATTATTTCGACGGGGCCGGGCGGAGGTTGTTCACGGCCGGGGAACGGATTCGGAAAATGCGGTTCAAGCGTAGAAATGTGGAAAACAGGGTGAATGCGCGAGAGAGCTTTTGGAAGCCGGATCCGGTAAGAAGAGCCGGAGGTCTTCTCGATGACTTCGTATGGACCAAAATGCGTCTCGGAGAACTTTTCCGTAGGTCGTGTAGTGGCGATGAACTCGGTCGAAACAAAAACTTGGTCTCCGACCTCAAGCGGAGGATCCGGAAGACGTTTCTTGTCCGCAATCTCCTTGTAACGCTCCGTAGCAATAGTCAGCTGCGTTCGGAGGTATTCATGGACAGATTGGAGCTCGTACGCATAATCCTGAGCCTTGTCGACATCGGGACCAACGACGGTTGTTTCGGAGAAAGTGAGAAGCGGGTGATAACCCTTGTTCGCGAAGAACGGAGACACGCCGGTAGATGCGTTAGGAGCGTTGTTGAGCGCAAACTCTCCAAGAGGGAGTAGCTCAGCCCAGTCGTCCTGGTGATACGCACAATACATGCGGATGTACTGCTCGAGGGTTTGATTCATGCGTTCCGTTTGTCCGTCGGCCTCCGGATGATGGCCGGACGTAAAATGCATGGTCATGTTGAGAAGTTCGCCCAATGCGCGGAAAAAAGCGGAAACGAATTCCGTGCCTCGGTCGGAGGTGACGTGAGACGGAACTCCATGTTTGGAAAAGACGTGGATAAGGAAAAACCGGGCGAGTTGGGCAGAGGTGATATGTCGGTCGCAGGGAAATAAGATGACCTGCTTGGATGCACGGTCAACAATGACGCAAATGCAATCGAACTCGCCGGAATAAGGAAGGAATTCAATGAAGTCGATGGATATCGAATGCCAAGGGCGTAAAGCAACCGGTAAAGGACGGAGAAGGCCGTAAGGCTTGTGTTGCGGGGCCTTGTTGCGCTTGCAGTGAGTGCAGGACTTGCAGTAGTCGCGGACGAAACTGCGCATTTCCGGCCAGGCGTATTCACGCCGGACGAGAGCCAAAGTACGGTTCTGTCCAAAATGGCCGGAGAGTATGTGATCATGCTTATTTTGCAGGACACGTACGCGGAGTATATCAGGTGTATCGCCCGAAACCTGGGGAACATAGATCCGATTGCTGAGAAGAAGAAGACCGGTTGGATCCATGGTCCAGCGCGTGGAGCCGGAAGCGCCGGAAGTCGCGGAAGCGGTACCGGAGACAGCGGCTGGGTCGTCAGGATAGTGGGAAATGATTTCGCGGTGCAGCGAGTCAACGTCCATGACGAGGGATGCTCGGAGACAAACGTCCTCGAGAAAGGTAGCGTTAAGGGATGCGGATAACTGGTCGGAAGTGAAAATGGGCCTGAAGTTCTGAGGATTGATCTGGCTGAAGGCCGTATCCCCCTCTTTAGGGTAGACGTCCCATCGTCTAGTTAATGCATCGGGTTTACCTCCGAGCTTTCCGGGTCGGAACCGGATTACCATATTGAAATGGCAGAGGTATTCGGACCAGCGTACTTGCCGACGGGTAAGGACCTTAGTCGAGGCAAAGTATTCCAGATTCTTGTGGTCCGTGACAACGTCGACAGTGAGAGGGGCACCCTCGAGATAATGACGCCAATGAGTAAAACAATCAAAAATAGCGAGGAGTTCCTTATCGTGCGTGTCATAGTTGAGTTCCGGAGCGGTAAGGGTGCGGCTCCGGAAAGCGACGGGATGGAATTCTCCGTCGTCTCCAAGGATGGAGAGAATGCCCGCAATGGCGTAATCGGATGCGTCCGTCTCGACCATAATCTGACGGCCGGGAATCCAGTGATGGAGTACCGGAGCAGCCGTAAAAGCGCTTTTGAGAGTGTCGAAGGCCGCTTGACAAGCGGGCGTCCAATCCCACCGTTTGCCAGTACGAGTGAGGCGGGTGAGTGGAACGGTAATGCCGGAATAGCCGTAAATGAAGCGCCGATAAAAATTACAAAAACCAAGGAAGGACTGTACGTCCTTCACTTTCCGAGGTACTGGCCAATCCGTAATAGCGGAAATTTTGTCCGGCGCCATGCGGAAACCGTCAGGCGACAGAATGTAGCCGAGGTACTCGCAAGTGGTGACGCTGAACTCGCATTTGGATAGCTTGCAGTATAATCCAGCTTCGCGTAGGCGGCGAAGTACCTCGCGGACGTGATCCGTATGATTAGCCGGATCGTCGGAGTACACGAGGATATCATCCAAGTATACCACGACGTAAACGTCCAAGAGATCCGCAAAGAGGGTATTAAGGAAGCGCTGGAAAGCAGCTGGTGCGTTGGAGAGTCCTTCCGGAACGACCCGGAAATTGTATGAGCCGTAACGGGAGCGGAAAGCGGTTTTGTACTCGTCGCCAGCGGCGACACGGAGCAAGTGATAGGCGTGGCGTAGGTCCAGTTTGGTGTAGATACGCGCCTTTCCAGGAGCGTCGAGGAGATCCGCGATCAGAGGAAGCGGATAACGATCCTTCTTCGTGATGCGATTCAATCCACGATAGTCGACGCAAAGCCGGAGACTTCCGTCTTTCTTCTTAGCGAAGAGAATCGGAGCGCCGTGGGAGGAACGAGACGGATAGATGAAATCCGCCTTGAGGTTCTTGTCAAGGAACTCCCGAAGCGCGGTCAGCTCGGTTGCGGAAAGGGAATAGATGGGGCCGACCGGAGGCTCAGCACCATCGACAGTCTCGATCTTCAGATCGAATTCGCGATGAGGCGGAAGATTGTAAGCCTCTGATTCAGAGAAGACGTCGGCGAAGTCGTGGTACTCGGCCGGAATGCCGGACAAATTCGCAAAGTCCGGCTCGGCCGCAGCGCCGAAGCCGTTAGTCTTGTCGACCGGAGATGCGCGGAGCGTATACTGGACGGTACCTTTATCGCAAATAATCGCGTGGAAGGCTGCCGCATTGACCATAGACACAAGTGGGGCAGAAGTGAACGGACGAGGCGTAGATGCCTCAAACGGAATCTCCATAGAAGGAGCGGGTTCGAGCGAAGACGTCAGCGGTATTGACGGAAGGAGAGCCGGGGATACCGGAGGTTCCGTCATCTCCGTAGCCGGAGAGACCGCAGCAGGATCCGAAATAGTTTCCGGGAGTGTCGACACAATAGATTCGTCGTAAACAGGGCTGAACTTTAGTGAGGCGTTGCGCCAATCAATCAACGGATTGTAGCGGCGTAGCCAGTTTAGTCCAAGAACCAAGTCACAAGCAGAATCCAGACGGGTGACGTAGAATTCCATAGAATGGACATCGCCAGAAGGGAACCGAGGGAGCAATTGAAGCTGTCGGTCAATGATGGAAGAGGAGCCGTCGAGATACCGGAGTTTAACCGGAGGGACCGCATGCGGAGAATACCCATTAGATTCGCAAACCCTAGTAGACACAAAACAGTGCGAAGAGCCGGAGTCGATGAGCGCCCGCAAGCGGGAGTTGAATCCCGCGGCAACTCGTTGTACAAAAGTCGGACGCAGGGTTAGGCCCGCGTCCGGAGTAGGAAAACCGGAAAGAATGCCGGAAGGCGAGAGATAATCCGCGGAGAGTATAGATATATCGAGATCAACATAAAAGGCATTAGGGGAAAGAGTGGACGCGTTGAGAGTAACCTCGGAAAACACCTCGGAGTCAACACGGCTCGGACCAGGTGCAGAGGTACCCAAGCCGCTGCCTATTTTTTTGACTCGGAGGAAGAAGCATCAGCGGCAGCGGGTGCGGGGTCAGAAACAGTCGCGGCCTTGCCTTGAGCACCAGCCGGACGTTTGCGGCATTCAGCCATCTTGTGACCCGCGCCGCCGCAGAACATGCAGAGGTTGTTCTTCATGCGTCGCTCGCGCTCCTCCGGCTTGAGCTTGCCGGTGGAGTCGAGCTTGGCAGCATATGGCTTCGCCTGCTTAGACCCGGAAGCCTGAGCCGCGTTGCCGTTAGCCGGAGTATTGGCCGGAGGATTGGTCTTGGGCGGGGAGTTGGATTTTCCACCGCCCTTGCCTTTACCCTTGGACTTTCCACTACCGCCACTACCTCCCGAGGCCGGAGCACCGGAAGAGTCGCCGGAATATTTTCCAGTTGGAGGCGGATTCGCAGCAGCACGCTCGTTCGCACGCTCAGTGTTGCGGCGATGATACCGCTGGTCGAGCTGCGAGGCGAGGGCTTTCAGTCCGGCAAGAGTGACCGGAAGCTGATTCTGCGCCATGGTGTCCTTGATGCGGTTTGGAAGGCCGCGATAAAACGCCCGGAAAAGGGCGGCCTCGTTATACCCAGTCATAACCGCATGGGTGTCGAACTCGAGCTGGTAAGTTGCCAGCCGATCTCCAGGCTTCATGGAGAGAGTCTCCAATGAAATCCGCGCGTCGCCGAAGGGATCGTGCGGGCCAAAATTCGTCGCAAGCTCTTGAACGAAGAGCTCCCAATTCCCATCCCAAAATGGAATGGGCGCTTGTCCGTCAGCGAAAATGTTGGGCTGAAACCACTGCTGAGCAGTTCCGCGAAGATACGACCGGACGTAGAAGATCTTCTCGTCGTCGGTCGGAAAGTCTTGCGGACGCTCCGCAATGTGCAGGTAGATCTGCGACATGAAAGTGGCAAACTTCGATGGATCGGAGCCATCGAAAGTATCCGGAGCGCGGGAGGAAGTGCGAGTGGAGCGAGGAGGGGCGACAGAATTCCGAGCGAGGAGGGCCATTGCATCAGCCATTTGTTGAACGGCGTAGTCGAGCTGAGGGTTATGCGGAGCCGGAATATGAAGCGTTGGGCCGGGGGGCCCTTGCGGACCGGGAGGACCTGGAGGACCTGGAGGCGGAGCCGGACCAAATGGTCCGCCACCACCACCGCCGCCACCTCCACCGCCGCCAGGTCCTGGGTCCGGAGCCGGAGCCGGAGCACCGGAACCGGAAGGAATTCCAGCCGAAATGGAGGCATGGGGCGAAGGCGCACCGCCAGGTGGCGGGCCTCCACCTCCTCCTCCACCGCCGGAACCACCTCCACCGCCGGGTGAGCCGGAAGGCCCAGGAGGCGGGGGCGGAAAAGAACCAGTGGGAAAGTAAGTGGGTTGTGGGGTGATTGGGTCAGGAGCAGGAGTTTGAGCTCTACCTTTACCCTTATCAACTGTCTCCAAAGGAGGAGCAGTCGCCACACGCGGTCCAAGGTACGGATAAATCACGCCCGTTTCACGAGGCTGCTGTTCAAGAGGATCCGTAGAATCGTAAACCTCCGGAACTTCTTCAATTGCCGTAGTGACCGGTTGGTAGGATACGCGTCGGCGGTTAGGGGTAGGCGATCGCATACTGCTTCCACCTGATTGACGATCATACTCTCGAAAATCCATCAGCTGAGGATAAGCCGGACCGGGATAATGGGAACCGGTCGGGGAAAAACTGAACTGCTGAGGACGGAGAGCAGCACCGCGCGCATCTTGAGCGAGAGGTGGGCGAGACCACATCGTTGGAGCATTCGGCCGTAAAGGCCGGGATTCCTCAAAACGAGGCTGCGCGCGAGAGCGAAGATCTTGTGGAGAAGAGATGATGCCGGAGACATTGTCGTAGGTGAGCTGTCCCGGAACGACGATCGGAACGATGTTGCTGAACTGACGCGAATCACGTCGGCGGTTCCGTAAGTCGGGGGTATTGGCGAGGTGGCTGTAAGACATTGAGCCAAATTAGGTTGAGTTGAAAATACTGTTATATCCGTGTCAGAAGAAAGCCGGAACCGGAGAATAGCCGGAGGACGGATAATAGCCGGAGGACGGAGGATAGCCGGAAGGACGGATAAAACCGTAAGTGATACCACGTAGAGGATCGGGTACACCAACTAACTTGGCTCGACGAGGAAGTAAACAGAAGTCAGACCACGGAGCAATGCAGGAGCAAAGCACGTTAATTTTCAACTAACTTACAGTAGAACATAATACGTATTTTATACTAAATACGGAGATAAGTCTAATGCGGAAAGAAGTATGTAAAGGACAATAAGTACAGAGAAAGACAATAAGAACAATAAGAGAGAAGCATAGTTGCATAAGTCATATGTTTGATTTGGGGAACGCTCAGAAGACCTTCATTGCGAAAACCCCAAAGGGCGTGCATCAACGGAGTAAAGCCGGACGCACAGCGGTTTAGACGGAGACGAGCCGGAGTGCGAGTCGTATCCGGAATAAAGGGATAGGTCGGAGCCGTGGCTCCGGATAAAGATAGCCGGGGAAAAGCCGGAGGGAATCCGGAAGTTGCATGATCGTAACAACAACACTCAGACACGCGCCGTCCTCGCGATATCTTGGACACACACACTTCATTTGGAATCACTATGCCTGAGAAGGGTGTTATTTGCTTGAATGCACGTGAAGTGGGCTGGGAGGAACACCGAATGATAGCCTCTGGTGTGGACTGCAATCAGGATGAACTATTTTTCGGTATGTGGCTAATTCTGTTATGGGCATAAATAACCATTCTTGCGATATAGGTCATTTTGTAGCGCATTCTGACTGCTGTGCACGCATCACTGGTGAACGGCAGACCTTCACAGCTCATGCTTCATCTCCAGAAGACCAAGACTTTGTTTCTCTGCCTCGGCTCTGCCCTCCCCCAACTAAGGCCAATGAACCCCCATCTCATTATTGCACCTCATGCCAGCGTGGCTACGACAACAAGGATCCTGCTGCCTTTGCAGATTATGCATCTGTGAGTTGCGGCCTGTTACTGGCCATTGTGTCGGTGATTTCATGTTGTAGATTTATCCCACCGCATCGGACACCCCTGCTGCAGACTTTGTGACATCAGCAAAATTTTTCGCGTCTGGCGGGGTATGGCAGGGTATGGCGCCATGCCTTCCAGACGTTCCACACTCCCACAATGTCGTCTGGCGCCAGAATGACCTGCACTGGAACACAATGCTATTAGTGGCGCCACAACGCGCCATAACCGTTTAATGGGGTCATTTCTTAACCCTTTCCATACCGCTAATATCCGTATTGTGTACCATAAGGAATGATTCAACGGTATTTCATTGCTATATACACATGGACAGTAACACACGGATAGTAATCTATACCTCGGGCACGAGCACCGCCGGCGTATCCACCATGAAAGGAACAGATACACATGAACAGCACTGAGGACGCACCGCAGGAATGCACCGCCTGCGATCGGCCATGTAGGCGCTTCATGCAGACGGTAGCGGACTGGGACGCTACTCGCCGGTGACATCATCGTCGATGGGCGCGGGATGGGGGGTTAGGTTGACGGCGGGTGGGAAAGCTGTAGTATATCCGTGATGCTGTTAGAACAAAACAAACGGCGCACATACCTGCATTCCAACAGATACAATCTTCCTCTCTGCGGAAAAATAAGTCCAGGGGAGACGATGTTGGTGGTTTCAAGGTATGGTTGTTGGCGTCTCGGTCAGATGCGGAGAATGGAGCTGGCTGCACTAGAAGTCGTTGCCGATGGAAGAGATCCAAGCAAGTGCTTGAGAGGTCAAATACTTGCGGTGCTCTTCAAGCGGGGTGTTTGAGGCGTCTTGCGGCTTGTATCTGGGTAAAGCGAGAGCGCTTGAAGGGGAGTTGATGGCTTGAGGCTGACGTGCTTGATAACGGCACGGCTTGCGAGCTTGAGAGGGGTTTGGGAGCTTGAGACCTTGGGAGCGATTTGAGATCTTGAAGCTTGAAGGATTGAGGTTTACGACGGTCTGGAAGGAAGGATTGAGGGAACGAGATGGTGGGGGAAGAGAAGAAGGGACGTCACGCCGTGGCAACCAACTAACGATCACGCCATTTGACGTGATCGAGCGGAGTTTGAATTGACTTCGACAAATTCAACGCCTTCGACTCGGACGCCGTAGTAAGTATAGGCCAAGTCTCGAGCAACTAGCACGCCCACAACCACGGCCATCCGTGTAATATAAGCACCTTTCCGAGCCCGCCTGCTGCTATAAGACTTCTACTTTATCTTATGGCTCGAGTCGCACGTCAACGTTGGACGAGGTTTCGACACATCTTGGCCTCATAAAGTATCTGTTAGACCCATGTATTTTTCTGGGCAGCGGGTGCTCTGGAAAGTCCCTGCTCTCTGCTTTCATTTCCGAACGGGTAAGAAAAAATGATGAATCACAAGAACTGACGTGCATGGTGGTATGGCAGATCTGTAGCACAGCCACAGCCAGACCGCCAGACCCGCGCCAGACCGCCACACGAGCCACACGGAAAACATTTTGCTGATGGAACTCGTTAGACATCACCGGCCGTATCTCCGCCAAGGCGCGCGGAAAAGAGCTTGTTATCGCCATTTGCAATAGCGTGACCCGCACAAATGTTGGTATTCCGGTCCCTTTTGGAATCGCGATTCATAGCTTTCAGTTTATCTTTCGTGTGGCCTTTGGCATGGAGGCCCATTGTTTTTGGATGCCTACCGCAATGTACAACGACATTACGGCGCAAGAGCCGGTCAGACGCGGCGACAAGAGTTTTGCCTTTCCAATTCCGCCTGAACATATTTCGGGTCCATTGAAAACCAACCGGCTTATATCGATCCAGGCGGCATTCATTCGCCCCGATTTTACCCTGGTTTTCGTTGACCATAACGTCATGATTCAGTTTCATCTCATGCGCATGTCCGATAGCTTCCTCCCGTCTGATATAAACCCCCAGTCAAGTGTGAGCTAGTCTCTTGTTATTCAGGCTCTTCGATTTATTGCAGTTCAGATCTGGCCTGCTCTTTGGAGCTCTACTCATGGCCCGGTATACAGCCTGGAACCTGTCGAGACAATCAATGCTATCAATGCCTGGCGCTCCACGGTCCTCAACAGTCCATCCTATCGGGCTTCGATATTCAAGGCGATGAAAACCAGCCAAACAGCCTTCAACGGCAGCGGCGCCCAAGAGGCCAACGACCAGCTGTTTCTGGCTTTCATTCACCCGCAGATGCCGGCCCGCCTTGTATGCGCCAGCGATATCCTTTTCCAGCAGCTCTTGGAGGTCGTGATCGAGTATGACAAAGGTCGGAATGCCCTCGCACATCCCGGTCGCCTGCCGTATGTGTCTAGTGAGAGGCCGCTATATATGAACATCGATGGGCACACCAAATATCTGCGGACGATCTTCAGCTATAAACGCACCAAAGTTACCTTCAATGCGGAGCAGCTGCGCAAGGCTCATGAGCTCAATCTCTTTCAGCCAGAAGCAATCATCCAGCCCGATGGGCGTGCAATTGGTGCGACGCTTTGGGCAAATTATCTCTTTTAATGCTGATGCAAATTCACATTTGTTTGCCCAGTCCCCGACGGCGTAGTCCCTGCACCCCTGTCGGCGCCCATCGAACTTCGGAATAACAGCCGTCTTCAGAAGGTAACAAAGGTGCAGAATATATACCTTTGCATCGTGAAGGAGTCCAATTTGAAGGCATATTCGCCGTTCACCGCACGTGCACCGGATGATTGGCCCCAAGCAGTCTGTAACTTCCTTTAATGTCTGTAGCTTCATTTGATGAGCCGTTTTTTCGATATAGACCCGCGAACTTATGGGAATGGATGTCGCACATGATGTCAATTCGACCACTCTGGGGCTCTATAGCTTCCGGATTTTTGTGGACTGTGCGTGGTCGGCACAGAAGATCGCTGCAAGTGGTGGGCTTGCTCTTGGTCCGCGTCGGGTTGAATCAGCGGGACCGGCGAACCGCAAAAGACCGCGTGCAAGCGAAATAGAAAAACACGAGGTGGCGAGGAAGAAGCTCAGAGTTAGTCTGGTTGAGAAGGAGAATATTGACACATCGGAGGGGATAATGACGCGCAGCCAAAGGCAAAAATTGGGCAAGCCCGTGTAATTGATATCACAAGCAGTTTTCTTGGTTCACTAAACACACACTCGCTACTTCAGTTGGCTACTACAAGACTGCCTACTCAGGTTTACAACAGAAAAATACCTTTGCAATCGACTATCCAAAGTTTTGACGAAGAAAATTTGTTTTGGACAATGTCTGTGTCGCTAACCCACTGGTGATTATCTCCTAGTCCCTCCAGCGCAGTGAGCAAGCGACTGTCTTCAAGATCTCGCACCTCTGGGACTGGTTCGATTCTATGACAATGCTAGGGCCCAATTTCTTTGAGAATACACGTCTTGCACCTACCTAATATATACTCACGGAAGATGGAGGTATTCCAGGATTTGAACAAATAAAAGTTTTGACACTGAGTTTTTGTTCCCAAAATGAGTCATGTTACGAAGCGGGTATAGGTAAAGAGGTGCAGTTTAACGAGTGAATGGGTAGGTCAGAACGAAAGGTAAGTAACTGCACAGTTGTAGGATGAAGCATGACAATAGGGGGTGTGGACTGTCCGTGGAATGTATCACAGAGCAGGAGATGCACACAGCGAGGTTTTGCAAAATGCGATGCTACCAACTCTGTCCAGTGATTTTTGGCTGAGTTTAGCGGCTAGTCTCTCCGATTCGTTCACGGATGTTGAGCTGGGATCCACTCCACTGTAAATGGGACCCAGTGTGGACCACATATAGACGACACTCCGCCATTCATTGTATGCTCTGCAGTGTTTTGTGTTTTCTGGGGGCTGTCATCAGGTTTTGCGATATGGTAGACAGAAAAAGCGCAAACCAATTTCGGGGGCCGTCCCATTCCAGCACAACCTTGCAGCCTTTTCTGAATTTTGATAGCGCGATGTTTTGTTCTCAAATGTGCTTTCGCTCCAGCCACAAGCTTTGAACACGGCTTTAATCATCAGCTGGTGAGTCGGGATATCCGGGCCAGAGGAACCTTTGAAACGAGCAGGCTTGGACAATTCAAGACCACAGAGATCTAATAGCCTCAACATCGAGCCATGGTTCTCGATCATACCCCGTAAACTATTCTGTCGCGCCACGAATTTAGCGCCAAGAAATGCGGAATTTCCTACTGGCGGTTGGAGCGTGGAGAGGTGTAGGAGGATTCGCTGCTCGGTAGATATAGAACCAGAGCGGCGACGCAATAGAGGGGACGAAGAGGTGGGAAGGGTGAGAAGGGTTTCAGCAGATGTGAGATCAAAACTGTTTTAGTCTGGGCTATGATGGGTTTCCAGGGTATCGTCCGGGAGTACTTGGGGAGCTGGAATAGCATGAATTGAATAAGCAGGAATCCCGTGCTCCCAATCCGATCCTTCAGTTCATGAACCAGGGGATGGGAATGGGTCCATGAGACCATCGAAGAAATCGAGATCTGGTGAGCCAAAGCTCGCTGTCGGTGAACCGAAGCTGAATGAAGCGAGTGAGGGTGAGGGTGGGGAAGGAAAGATGCTTTGAATGTCCGAATTCACGGACTCTGGGCCTTGGGGAGGTACAGTGAAGATCAAGATGAAATTGGATTCCGGGACAATATTCATTGGCCGGTATGCTGAGAAGAACTGGGCGGAATCTGGAGTGAGGGTCGCTGATATTACTTCCCCCGCGGTGTAAGCCATGGTGTGATGGGTTAACTCATTGTCAACATCCATGTTGACCTGTGAGAGCAGACCAATGAATTGATACCGCTTCCTGCGTTCCTATATGCATTTCCGGAGAAGTTTGGGACTCGACTGGTGCTGACAGTGATGGAGTCCGGACATGGAACTGTGCCTGTGAGGAGTGCTGAGAGCACTGGCTCCTCAACCCGAAACCCTTGGAATTGAATTCCAGTGCGTAGGGCCAAAATGAGAGATGCTATCCGCACTGATGAAGCATCTCCGCGCAGAATCACTTGGGAATGTGCAATCACAAGTCTCGGAACGACTTGGATGATATCTGCTCGATTGACTTGCTTCACGAGGATAGTGCAGCTAATGATTCGGGGTTCCTGAATTCCCAACTCCGTCTCCGCCATGTAACTTGTTTGTGGTGTAAGGACTACAAAGATATTGTGAGTAGCAAAGGTGGAGGTATCAATGGGACTGAAAACTGACACGAAGTTTCGGAGCTGGGGCCTGCCAGAGCTCGTGTGCCAGGATCTTGTCAAAATGTCGTAGTGTCGAGGAAACAAAGAGAACGGTGACAACACGCGAGTCCGAGTTTGATCGCGTTGATCCGGCTGGTGGCCCAAATGATGTGTTATGCCGGATAGTTCAGATGCGGCAGCGACACACCTGAGGTGCAGCACACCCCGTGTAAATGCGACACATCAGCTTCAAATGTGGCACATCACCCGCAAGTGCGACACCTCGAGCTCAGCACATTTTAACAAGTGCGGCACACCATCGGAAACTGCCGACTACCCGATATGCAGCTTCAACAGCGGCGGCAGCGCTGCCGCATGGCCGGACCAGTTAATTTTCTTAATCTTTACTGGCCTCTGAACCCGCGGAAGCTGTCATGCACAGATGTTCTTCGCTGCATTGCTGCTTCATGAAAATTCATTACGAACACAACATGGGTGAGGCGGGCGAGACAATCAGTAGATGAGGACAACAAGGCAGAAAATATGGGCTGGGTGACTCCCCTCTTTCGCGTCGAATTTCCGACGGACGGGTCTCCAAAGACTTGAAATGGGATCAGAGACACGTTAGATGCGTGATGTTCGCAGCTAAAGAGTTCGAGATCCATACTTATAAATCGGTGTGCATCAGACGTAGAGGCCACAATCTATACGCCAATTATCAATGAAGGTCTTCCCGGTGCAGAGGAACACATATTAGATGGCTGTAAGTCAAGACATACGGTTGGGTTGTGTCTGCAACGTAATTCACAAACCTAACACGTGTGATAGTCACGCACCGGAACTTGAAATGCTCCAGAAATCCGAACTGTGATGGCAGCGGGGCGTGTTTGAACAGAGGATCGACGGTGAGGAGGGCATTGGAAAGTCGATGTTTGAGAGCTATTGACCGGGAATAGCTCTGTATGCGTCTGTTGCGTGAAATGGGAGGGGGGTGTTGTACAGGAATTCCCACCGAACCTCTACATGCCCTGACGAGTTTCCAAGTTGTTGATTAGTTTCTGGTCTGGTTCGAGGCAATTGCAGTGCCTTTAGGGTGCAAAGCGACGTGGCAGCGCGAGTAACCGATAGGTATGGTGGTGGTTGAGGAAAGAGAGGTGACAAAAATTTGGCTATTGGGCGAAACCAGTGCGTACCGGCACATTTCCATTTTTGAAGAATGCGGCGCTTGAGAAGTACAACCCTGATGTGTTGCATCTGAGCGGACTGTGTCGCACTTGAGGTGTGTTGTGCTGCCGCATCTGATATATCCTCCTGTTATGCACCCCGAACAAATTGATATGATTGAGATCTCTATATATTAGACCCTGCCAACCGATGTACAAAATTCAAACAAGAATAATATTAGAATATATCCGGGCGAATATGACGAGCATGAGCAAGTGCGGTTGTCCATACAATGATGCAGTCCTCGTCTTGGGCACTGCCGAGTAAATGGACAACAGCATTGTAGAGGTAGACATCCTGTCCTTCTTGCAAAAGTCCTACAGGAGGTTCAACAACAACATTGCTTAGTTCCACTAGTGGAGGTGGTCCGACTCTGCCTATCCACGAAGTGGCGCCCTCCCCAATAGGATTATTAGCACGTTGGGATGCGAGAAGGTCATCATCCCAAAGACCTGACCAGTCAATGCCATAAACCTCGAGCTCCTCCTCGCTGAGCTCCTCTTCGGGAAGTTGGTTGCCTCGGACACCGTTGACGAGCATGTCGAACACAAACATGTCAGCGGGAGAACGGTTGGGGCCATGCTGAATCTGAATCCGATGTTGATTCCAGCTCTGAGCAAAGAAGGCGAGCTGGCTATTGATTGTAGCCAAGAAGAGGAAGTGGAGGAGCCAAATGTGGCTGATGTTGTTGATATCCAGTCCATGACGAAGCTCGAGAATGGTGAAGCGCTCGGCCCATGTTGCACCCAATTGGGCAGTTATGTCAACCCAAAGACGTTCAATTCGGACATTGTGAACGCTCCTGCAGATAAATGTTAGCGACTAGATTGAAGACTTCATTAAGTTCGACTTGCCTTCCCCAAATATATGATCCACGCCGAGCTCCGCGGTAAGTCTCCATCCATGCTGCAACGTACAAATTCTCGGTCCCGTGATCTCCACGTACTCGAGATGGAACACCATATTCCGCACAAGCGGCAAGAAAAACATCTAAAACGGTTTGCGCCCGATTGTTATCACTGGCCCGTAAGCCTGTGATGAGTCGAGAATATCCGTCAATAAAGCCATGTATGACGATACTCCACCGAATCAACCCTGAAATGGTTGAGTTTCCAAATGAAATATAAAGGAGAAATGCAAGGGAGCTCACCATGCTGACCGTCGTGGTGAACCAAGGAATTTGGACCCGGAACTGAATAAATGCGCCGCCGGATGCGAATCCGCTCAAATATTCGACGGACTGGATCGATTCGAAAGAGGGATTGTCTGACTCTCTCCCGCGGAACGCGATGCCCAAGGCGGCGCAACATTCCATCTAGCATTCCAAGACCAGTCCGTCGAAAGTGAGAGCGTAGTCGAAGAATCAGGGAATCCAGATCCTCGTCCGAGATATCTGAGAGGAGTCCTGTGTAAGAGGTAATGCCCTCATCTTGAACGTCTGGTGGCAGGTGGGCCGGGATTGGTATCGCGGGATCCAGAAGGTCGTCATCGTCGCCATCCAAGTAATCACTGGCACCAAACGACGTATGAATGAGAGATTCAGAGGATGTGTTGTTGGGGAAGGGGTTAGACTGTGGGGTTGAGATGCCATTCTCAAGAAGCGCAGTTCGGACCGTGTTCCGGCAGACACCAAGAAACCTGTGTATGCTCGCAGTCGATCGTTGCGAGTATGCCCAGCGTAGGAAGTCTGGATCAATATAAATCCTAGGCCGCCCAACGGTACCTGTTGCTATTGTTTGCACCACCGTGGGGCGGCCATTATGGGATGCATCAATTGCATCCCGGTATTCCAGCCGCACATCGGTTTGCATAGCAACAAGACTTGTTTGAATTGTTTGAAGCTCGAGTGGCTCAAAGATTCCGGTGTTCTACTGGGCATTGAGACATATGTCATGAAGGATTCAATTTCCGCCTACCTGCTCCACCAACTGGATATATTCATCCAAATCATCACCCAGCCTGGCAATTACAACAGCATCAGTCGGTGTCTGGATTATGGCGGTAACAGCATCTTGAAAGCGATTATAATGAAGGCTGAAGGCATCCAGCAAACTTGTGGCAGGTGAGGGAAGGGCCATTCAAAGGGGTTGGTTGTGGTTTGAGACGAGATTGCGGAATCGTTTGTAAAATAGCCCAGCTTTAGGTGTGAGATGGTTTCTCAAGGGTTACATCATTGGGGGTGGGGGCAGACCCACCGTTGGGTGTGGGATTGATGGTGGTTCCCTAAGTTTGTTGATGTCGTAACTACTGGTTTTCGTAGAAGGTCCCACGGTTGCATTGGGATTGATGAACCAGCCCACCCAAGGGTCAGATGGGATTGATAAAAAATACATAGGCCGCTTAGAAACCACTTGTTGCGTATGGACTGTACATATTTGTACTGTGGACTGTACATTGATTCTGTTGATGTACAATTCTGTTGTGTACGCAGTGACAAGTGGTCAATGGAGAGTGGACTGTTCCTTAGGACAATGTTGCAAGTTGAGAATACACAGTACACTGTACAATAACATGGTTGCTGTGTCGTGCAACTTGTAAATTACTACTGTTCCAGTTCATTGATGCTGTACATGTCCTGGTTGAGTTGTAGATGTGCACTGTCCCTTGTTCGACTACTATTGTACATAATTTCTGACGAAAAAAGGTTTTATATATTTTGACCAAGTTTTCAGGTGACACATGACACAGCCCACTGAACTGAACCACTGGTCACAGTGCCATTGAAACTTTATGGCTGAAATAGGCTCAAAAATGCAAATTCAGGAACTCTAGATTGAATTTTTGCGGAGATTAGATCATCCTTGCTTTGCGCTGGTTAGGAGATTCAAGTTTTTCAGCACAATTTACAGTGAAAAATGTCGGTTGTTTTTCAGACATTTTTCACTGAAAAAAATGGTGAAATTTTGAAACCTTTTTCACCCCTTTTCAACTTTCTTTCAAGTTTTTCACCTCAAACCTGAAAAGTGATGAAAAAGCTTTGAAAATTTCACCATTTTTTCACTGAAAAAGGTGTGAGGCCCGCACGTCAGTGAGCTTCGTATTAATGGTGCCCCAATACTTGGTGTCAGTGACAAGGATGAGTGTGAGTAAGACATACAATCTGGTTGGTCCTCCACAACCCCTGTCTCATCCTCTTCATCTTCATCTGAAGGTGCATCCATAAATTGATCGCTACTATCGCATGGTGGCCACCGGCTGTGCAGGCAGTCAATGATCCAGTGAGGCGGGGTTGCGAGTCGCCAGCTCGAGCGACTTGAGACTAACAACATTTTGAATGGAATAATTGGTATGGTTTGTGCTTGATGCAAGTAGATTGTGAAGACGGGTTGAGGAAGTTGAGAGTTTGGAGAGTTTACTGTGCTTGCTCACAACACGACCAGTCGGAAAGCGAGACAACGAGAACAAGGATCTAGAATCACCATCTTGAAAGATTGGCGGGTTTCCCAGATTGAGGCTTGTTCAGCCCCTCAGATGGGTGGCAGCCTGGGTGGCAAGTTGAATTGGGAGTTGGACGGTAGAAGGGAGATTAGAGTGAAAGACAAGAGATGATTGTTTGATGTGGCAACATTGGGCTTGTTTGTTCTGATGTGCACGGACCCTATCACATCAAGTTTCTGATTTTTAAGTTTATAGGTATATGACTGATTTCGGGAGGGAATGCTGACCTTCTTATTATTTTGTTCAAGACCTAACCTCCCAAAGTTCGATGAATGCCGCAAGCTCACCGTGTGGATGGTTATGAATACCATGTCATTGACCAGATCAGACCCAGTTGTTTCTAATTGATGGCGCTCTCTAGTAATCTCGTGAACACGAGTATTTACACGTCTACATATAAATCCTAGAGAGTCAATATGAGTGGTCAATTAAATATCTGTGCTACCGGAATACTCAGTGAATATTTCCGACAATATTTAGGAAATGGTCTGAGAACATTGTCCAGGCGTTGGTAAAATGTTTTGCTTCAAACATTCTTAAAACCTTCCTCACGACACATTTTCGATATCCTGAGAAATGATTCCATCATATTCATCCTTGACATTTGATAAACAAAATGTTTGATTGACGGTGTAGTGGCAATACCTTGTGCTTGCTGTGATGCGGGTCTTTGAGGCTTTGCCGTGCTGGAGGTGAAGCACGCACAGACATCGAGTCCGGCACTGCTAAGGAAGCAGTGAGCACTATGAAGCACTCCTGCGGTAAATGGTCCCGAGTTGTGTAGACCGAGATAGACCCCTGTAATGCGAGGGCCGCAGAGCAGTTGTACAGATGCTCAGCCAGGCAGGGGGTCTAATGCATTGAGGTGGTTTGCCTTGGTGGATCTCTCGGACTTCACGACATAAAGGTTGTTGCAAAGATAAGATTATGTAAGTAATGATCCCGGATCATCTACCTATTGTGAGCTAACGGAATATATGTATGTGCAGTAAGTCATCATGGTATCTTGCAGTGGTCCTCTAGTCTGCACACCGTCACATTTGCCTACACTTTTCCGTAAGCATTATCATAATGCTCCTTGTTCAAATCTGGTTGCAGCCACTTTTTATGATTCAGTTTTATCAAATTTTAATATTCCAAATCTAACATTAATCTTCGGACCCTGTTTGGGTAGCTTAGAAGTTAAAATCAATTTCATGATTTGATCTTCTAAGTCTAAGATTAATCTCGGGACCTCATTTGGGTAGCTGAGAAATTCATAGCAATTTGTGTAGAAAATTAATTTTCATGATGTACAATTTTGTGGCAAAATTTAATCACAGCTGCTGCAACTGTTGCCGGGGGCATCTCAGGGGCATCTCTGTATCATCACCATCGAAGAACAGCGTACCTCAAGACTATCCCCTCCGAAAAACATTTTAACTATCCGCAAGCCTGTTTGTTTGATGCCATCAGACAAACGGGCTTGCGTTCAACCTGTAAGCCGAAAGCAACAGGATTTTCAAGCCTATACATCTGAATCATGTATCAGCTCTATTTGAGTCAACCGAAGCATTCAGTTTGAATGCTAATACATGCTCCTGAATTTCATTCCTAGGTGTACATTGTTGCCGCCAAACTCAAGCCCAAGCCCGTTTGTCTGATGCCATCAGACAAACGGGCTTGTGTTCAGCAATGGCATCACACAGTCGGGCTTGCATGTCTGTCAACTCAAGACCTCATCGCCTACACCCGAGCAGCCTCCAAATTATTTATGACACTGTCCTTTGAATATTCCTGCTCAAGGATGGCTCAGAAAAGTTTGGAAGCACAATATGTTTTCCGTTCAGTCTGTGCTTCCTCTTCTGAATTGGTTCGGAGACAGTACAGTGATATATCTCTGCGTTATAGTATACTAGAGACTCACTGATGTCCGTATTGGGAGTCGGTGTTGGCATAATGTAATAATTTCAAGTCATTTCAATAACTTATCTTAACAGGTCACAGAAAAATCATTTCCAGTAGACCGGGATTCAAGTTATGGGAAATCCTCTGGTCACAAGGGATGTATAAAGATGATGGGACTACATTGATTGTGACAAGCCCGTGTTTCTGAAGTGAACTCACAAATTTGTCCTGTGTCGTCATTGATGGCGACAGCGTACCATCACATCAGTGAGCAAAACATCATTAAAAAATTGCAAGCCGGAGAAGTATGTACTTATTGCACATAGTGTACTCACCCAGATTGAGAGATTCGGCCCAGGGGAACGAGAAACACACGCAAGCCCTTTTCTCGACTAGGCGAGTAAATGGGCTTGCCAAGCCGACAAACGGGCTTGCAAGCCAATCTGCTGGGCTTGGGCTTTGATTTACACCCAAATCCAAGCCCAAGCCCGAACAAGCGTGTTGGCGCGGGCGCAAGCTCGTTTTTCAAGCCGAAAAGTGAAGTCTCTTAGTAGGAGTCCATGAGTTGGCATCCACTCTCCGGGTAAAATTTACATACGAGACACAATGTGTCAACAAATCCCAATCAATCTCTTGATTTCTTTGTCATATCTAGAATTCGCGGAAACTACTATCAGTAACCGCAGTTCTGGATGGAGGGCGACCTGCCGGATGCATGCGAGACATCCCTGAAAAAAAAAAGCAACTGATTAGATTAGATTGATTTTGGACTGGATTAAAGACTCATCAGAGCATGACCCCACCAAAACTGAGATACTGGGCACGGGTTGCGTGAGAGATGGAGCCCAAAACGGGCGCGGAAAACATATCCGCCGGGATTTGCGGCTGTTGGTGAGGCTGGTGCACCTAGTCAAATCCCATAGGTAAGACCACGCCTTCGAGACGCAGATAACAAGGTGACCTATGAATATCTTGACGTTGGGGTTCGGCGACGTTGTGCTAGCCCACATATCCTAGGTGGCAGAGTTCCAGTTCTGCTAAAGCATTTAACTTTGATTAATCAGAGGATGAAACGCCGCACAGCAAAAGGGTAAGATTTGACGCCGCTATTGATTTTTCGGTGGTCAGTAAGTTTCAACGATACATGAGTGATTGGACGCTTACCAAATGTTACTGTCGGATTTTGAGGGTTAACGGTGGATAATGGGAGCCGATTGCCTCTTGTAAAATTGCACGTAAACGGCGTCGAATGGTATGGCGTTGAGGGCGGAACCGACCCACGTGTCCGGGAAAGGGCACTCGGGAGCCGCCGTAAGATAATAGCTAGCTAGGTTGGAGATTCATCTTTGCAAATTCGGAAAAACACTCACGGTTTACTGGCGCCTGCCCATAGCGCACGAATCCGAGCTGCGAACGCCGCATATCCGGTGTTGGGGCCAGATTCAATGTGCAAATCGGCCCGGGGGAAAGCCGAGATGTGTGGTGGAGTATATGGACACCGACGTGACATACTTATCGAGCACGGCGGAACCAAATGGGCGGTAAGATCCCGAGCCGCCGAGGAAGGCGTTCCAGATTTTGGTGGTGAAGATGATTGCCTCCACGTCTGAAAGAAAGTGGGCGCCGGAGGCACCTATGCTTAAACTCAGCGTGACCAGTTTACCGGCTGCCTGGCATGCCTGTAATCCCTTCCGCCAGCCCTGTGGTTCCGCTGCCACTATTGGCATTACAGATCTATGCGGGAGGGTTTAGACTTCAAAGGACAGCGCCTAGGAATTTCACATTGCCAAGGTTGAGTGAGGTTGAAGCTTCCACCAGTGGCGATTTCGGCAGAGGCAATGGGGATGGCGTCGATGCAGGCGTCCTAAGACAGTTATTCGGGATTGATGAAACATACTGGACATGGTGCACCTGGCAGTAGTTCACAATCGTTTGTTGCCAGTTGGGGTGTTGTTGGGATTGGCTACCCCGTAGGAGTTTTGTCCTAGGACAGATGAGTCAATTACGCAAGGTAGAAGGAATAAAGGGACATACCCCAATATACGACCAGCTGGACACGTAGATCAGAGCAAAGAAATACGCACATTATCTTGGCGGGTGGGATCGTATGCAACAGCAGTGACAGCACTGAATGCGAAAACACACAGAGAGGACTTGAACATCGTCTGAACTGTGGAGGTCAAGTGGGTAAGCCGGAGGGCAATCTTCGAGTTCTTTATAGTACTTGTCCCAGGTCCTAACGGGGTTGTATTACAAGCGTATTCCCGTCCCCGCCGGCAGACACGGGTCACCGTCATGGGAATCGCGACGGTGGCAGTAGGGATGAATGCCGGCGTGGATCCAGAAATATTTGATCGCCGCTTGCATGCCGGGTCACCGCACTGGCCTACTGCTGATAACTGGGACCGAGGTATACCAAACGCTCCGTAGGTTTAAAATACTTGGCCAATACAAACTCAAGGTGGCACTCGCCGGCAGATCTATAGATCGCCTTCTGAGTGAATTATCAGCTATGAGAGCAACCTACGCCCGCCATGGCGTAAAGTGGGAGGCACCTTTAGACGCATTTACTGGAGATGAGTAAATTTAGGGCCGCCGCAACTAAATGAAGCTGAACTATCGGCTTTGTGAGCCGCGAAGAATAGAACCTGAGAGAGGAGGGAGTGGGACAAGAATAACTGCCGCCGAAGGTACAGGTTATGTCTTGGCTGAGCCCGAGTCCAGAATGTCTTCTAATTCCAAGCAAAGAGAGGCATAAAACGAAAACCGCAAGATCATGATCCACAGAGCAGTTCGAAGGCGTCGCCATAAGCGTCCCGGAGGATCTATAGGAGTGTACAGAGGGCGAGCAAGAAGTGCAGCAGTGGAGACAGTGCAGAGATATGCGCTTGGATTGAGAGGATTCCAAAGCTACAGCGAAGCCCGCCACAGTGCCAGAAGCAACGTACAAACTCAGCGTTTGAGAAATTGAGAATTTGCGGAGAAGGTGGATAGAGGGATCGCGTACGGCCGCCGACGGCGGTTCCAGTCAGAAAGTGATACACCAAAGATGCGGAGGATCATAAGCGCCTCAGATGGCACTGAGAGCAAGCTGAGAGAGACAAGGAAGGTTAGTGGTGGTGTAGCACGTAGTGATGAGTGATACGCTTTTCCCCTTAACTAATTAAACTATTTTCCAATCAGGCTTGGGTGGTCCCCCTATGAAAAAAATCGAAAAGGCACCGGGAGTGAATCAAGGAGAAAATGCTTCGCAACGTCGAGCTCGTCAGACAGATCGCAGCGTCGGGGTGCAGCAGAACCCCGTAGCTAGTAAGGCTCCAATCATTTAGTTTTCGTGTACTGATCGCGGTAAATTAAATGGAAACGGTTTCTAAACCGTTTAAAACCGTTTTAAACTGTTTTTAAACGGTATTTTTTTGGGGAAGTTATCATCAAAGCCACGGCACCTACATATTGTCTCAGTTGGGTCTATGTCTTCCCAAGTTTGTTCATGAGAGCCGGTAAGTCTGAATATAATACCTACGTGCCACATAATTATGGTCAATAAGCAGTAATTTAAAGATCCAGCTTGATCAATAATCAAAAAATTTGAACACCGTAGCGTATGAGCTCTCCGAGTTGGTAATGGTTCAAGTGTTTTAAGTTGGGCTTGGATGGGAAATATACCAGGTACTGGGCGATAGAAAACAAGGGAAAGACGAGGTATGTCTGGTTGAATTTGAGGTCGTCAAGTACCTGCTTTGACGGCACATCAATCCCGAACCATCAGTCAGGTGAACAATTACCATATTTAGAGTAGACTCCGGCCGTTTGGTCAGTACAGGTCAACGCTTGCACATGTGTACATCGGAAGAGCTCAAAAAGTGGTGTAAGCATATTATTGAGCTTCATATTTCCTCAAATTTGCACTGGCATTCCTCTGTGAGCGCTGAGCATTTTCCTAACCGTTTAACCATTTAAAAAACTGTTTCCAAACCGTTTGAACCCAGAGCCAAATTAAATGGAAACGAAAACGGTTAAAACCGTGTATAAACGTTTATAAACGGAAACGGTTGGAGTCTTAGTAGCTAGTCTGTTAGTTACCGCGCCCTGATTACCGTTACCCGCCCTTATTATGTAAGCTTTCCTTTTTCGGATCTAATTGAAACTACGCGAGACTTGGAAGGACGCGTTTTCGGACGTCAAGGCACAACAAATTCCTTGGGAACACATTCTCAGGTCTATAATAGGTTCAAGAGTTGTCTGAATAGTATTTGTGATTGCTGCATGGTCAGTTGTGCACGAGTTGGCATCAAAAGCAGCTCCAGGTGCACAATTGGGTGTTGACACCCTCCCATGGTGTCCTCTTTCCATGATGGTGTACCACAGAGCACAGAGACTGGAATCTTTGAAAAACGCGTCAACAACGCAATTTGACGCGTCCGGAACACAAACACGTGAGTTCCCAAAATGGAAACTTACATAATAAGGGCGGGTAACGGTAATCAAGGCGCGGTAACTAACAGACTTCAGAATGAGGTTGCGAGTGGGAAGTCAGTGCAAGAGACTACCCCGTAGCGGGAGAAGTGAATCTTCGACACCCGAACAAGACAGTTCTGATCGATGTTACGGTGATGTGACGAGCGATCGGCAAGCGACGACAAGCGGCGGCAAGCAGATAACAGAAATGGAACACCGCGATCGATCGCGGAGGCGCGAGCTGGCAAAGTCGCAGGGCAGGACGGCCGAGAGGGAGGAAATAGAGGGAGAAAGAAAGGAGGGAAAAGGAAAAGGAAAGGAAAGGAAGGGATTAAAAAAAATTACATGAAGAGAAAAACAAAAGAAACGGAAATAAGGGAGACAAACAACCGCGCGAAGCGCGGAGAGAAAAAAATCGAGAACAAGGGCATCGAAAATTCAATCTCACAAAAACTTCGTGGTCCCGGGCCCAGTGTAGCTCCGCCAAGGGACTAGGACTAGGACGTCGAACGGAAGCGGCACTGGAGGCATCGGGTTGAAATGCAAACACAATAAAAAAATTGGATGAGATGAGTTCAGTTGGATCGTGGTGGAACGAAGTGGATGTAGAAAGATATTGCAAGTCAGCTTACTTTTAAGCACAGCAGGCGGGCCACAAGTCTGGCGTGCAGCCCGGACCGATGGTGATAAACGAGCTGCATTGAGGCTGCCTTGAGGCGAGTTAGCCGACGATCTCAATTTCTGCCGTTAGTTTTTAACGCCGCAGATGATAAGCGGAGGCACGTAGGCGGTGAATTGTCTTTTGACGGCCTCTGGACTGTGTCTTGATGCCCTTTTCGACGGCCAAAAGACAGTTCTTCCCTGCCAATGCGACCCCCGAAAGTTAGACGCCTTGAAAAAAAGACATTTCAGCCAGCCCCGAATGGGCAAGGCAGACAGTTCTTGCCGGCAAGCGGGATCCGGTGAATAAATGGGAGCCATCTACCTGCAATTGGCACGTGTCGTGAGTGTATTTTTGTAGATACAGTCTAAGATAGATATCCAATAGACATCAACTTAAGAAGGCTAGCGAAATGGTAAGTAGGACTCAAGTAAAGTAGGGTATGACGCAACGCTTGCTCGCAGCTACCCTACCTCGAGGAACGCGTTGCATCATATTAGTTAGTGATACTACACCACGCCCTCCTCCACGGTTGCGCCCTTCCATCGTGTTCCTTGAGCCAGTGATGCCGGAATAAGTTGGTATTGGAGATGAACAGATAAAAGACACGTTTTCAGGGAAAGACGTGTCAGATTCATATTTTGGACGCGTCACTGTTAACTGTTGACGCGTCGCTGTTACCTGTTGACGCGTAACACGTGATGAGACACCAGCATGCGGAACCAAACAACATCCACATCCTTCGACACCGATACATATCGCTCCAGTTGCAATGTGCCTCGGCATACAAGCCTGCTACTCCCACCCGAAATAACCAATCCTCCTGCTGTCAACGCCTGTTTCTTTCGTCGTTTCTGCTGCCAAATACACTATCCCTACCCCCGTCCTTCGATGTGCCGGCTCGTTGAGTCTATTTGAACCGAAATAATCCTATAATCGCCTTCAGTATGGCGGTCTAAATGCACATTTATTCGGCCGCAACAAACTTCGGTGATTTCGGACCTTCCGCAATAAAAATAGCTGTTTTGGCACCCTCTGCGCTAAAACAAGACAGATCAATCCCTGAGTTTCTTTTGCGCGTGGATCAGTGATTCCCGCAAAACAAACTTGAACCGCCCGC
Organism: Mycena albidolilacea; assembly: GCA_029282495.1. Lineage (NCBI taxonomy): Eukaryota > Fungi > Basidiomycota > Agaricomycetes > Agaricales > Mycenaceae > Mycena > Mycena albidolilacea. The sequence goes on along the minus strand of JARIHO010000047.1, from coordinate 610,713 downwards.
AAAACTTTTTTCAACCCCCGCAAAACTTTTTCAGTCCCCCGCAAAACTTTTGCTCACATTTCGGCGCAATAAATTGGGACAGTTTGGTACCCGTTCAGAAATGTAAATTAGTTAAATTGAGAGTAAGCATTAACAAATTGACGGCATGTTGGAGTGCAAAATGAGCAGAGTTGCCAAAGGATGTGACTGCCTGGAAATTTCTAGGTATGAGATAGATGTGAATGAGCGGTATCCGACGTGCAGTGTTTTACAGTGACTACTGGGAAGAAGTTGCCTATTTAGGCGATGCTAGAACCTCGGTACAGGCTGAAGGCTGACTTAAACTACAGCAGACCAGCATAGTCACCCCTCTAATTAACCGGAAAGAATTAACCTCCCAATGTGACTCGGTGAGATGTCCATCCCTGGAACCACTTGATGCCTGAGCTTCCTTGTGCCGTGGAAATTCGACGATACTGAACAGTGTTTCCCAATTTCAGGGCACTTACTTCAATCATGACTTCACGCTGGGCATGAATGTCACTGTGTGGTTGTTGGTTAATCTAAGAAACTGAGGTCATCATGGTGCATCATGTGCTGCAAAGTCTCTTGGAAGAGGGTCCTTGCTCGAAATGAACTCTGTGCCAGGGTTAAATGGCTGGCAAGCATGCATGACTATGCGTGGAACTACTGCATGTTCAAGTTATCATCTGAACTGCAGTTTGCTGATTATCCAACACAATTTGGTCAGCTCGAGATTTTGGCTTCTGAAGCTGCGACATCAAGCTAGCTTTTTGTCTGTCGTCTGGCCAGTCTGAAGCTCCCACTGTTCAATTGTGAGGATTATCCTAACCCACCTACCAATATCCAGCCTCTGTCAGGAAAGTCGTTGAAAATGGTTCAAGATAGGCCATATTACCATAGGACGAGGAAATTGGGCTTGGAGTGCTTCTAGTAAGTGGTCGGCCCATTCATTTGTGATTTGAAACAGTGAACAGTAGGTTCTGATGCAGATCAACCATTGAAGATTGGGGTGAAGCTAAAGGCAAAAATTGTGACTTGCTGATTGGCAACCTGCCGACAGAACTCTGACCAAGGGAATATCTTTAAACGACATAACTCAGGGCCAAGCCATCTGCTAATAAACTGACAAATGCATCCTTGAGGTAGTGCATGAGGGGGTCATTCTGCCTGAGTATCCACTCCTGACCTCCAGCATTTTGCTGGCAGGATTAGAGCTTGCAACCATCCGTCTTTTTGACGGGTCGACAGACAAAACGGACAGGTTTGACCCATCCGTCTGGAGGCTTGATGTCGCATCGAGACGGGACGGGTCAACCCATTGACGGGGTACCTGTTCCTGCCCGTTTAACAGGTTCGACAGGTTATCTTTTCTGGCTGTAAATGGAAGTCAAAGCTTGTGCAGGTTCACATTGTTCACTGATACTATTACCCACCTACAGACATATCCTTGCCATAAATCAGTCATTGGGCCTGATAACTTACACAGGTGAGGTTGCCCACCCATCGTCGGCATCTACCAAATTTTGATCTGAATCTTGAGCGTTCACTGGCCCTTCTGCGAACCGTATTCAACAAGTTTAGCACGACCCAAGTTACCTTGTAGGTACTGGTAAGTACCCAGTCCATCTGTATACCACCCAAAATCTATCCAACTGACTTGGAAATAATAGTCTCCCTGACCCGTCAAGACAGCTGTTATGGATGAGACAGGCGGGACCCGCCTGTCTCGAGGATGTCAAACTGTCTCTGCCAGGATGGGTCGACCCATCCCGGTGGAAAAGACAGCCGTCCTGTTTGACGGACGGGTGTAAGCCTTAGGCAGGATATATCTCCCCCCTCGCACTCAGGCATTGCTCTGAACTTCGGTTTACTCTCATGTTCATCGAGGCAACTCCTTGACAGAGAAGAACCTTCATGACCATGGAGACAATCCACCATCTAAGCGGCAGTCAACTAAAATCCCTACTGCATGAGAGAATTAGTAGACTCTCCAAAACTAGTGACCAGTCGGACTACAAAATGAGAGTCAGATGAATAAGAGAAGTGTATGCTGTCAGATGTGGGTGGTTAAACATCCCTGAGACTGCCAAACACCGGTGATTAATGACCAACCATCAACATACAGTGCCACTCAACAATGCAGTCCCTCCAGTACCAGTGCCAGTAATGACAATTCTCCAACTTGATAACACATGATTTTTCCTTTGAATTTGAGGGGTGACTACGATGATCTGTTGCTATCAGCACTCAGACCTCATTGCAGTTACAGATCACATAGTTCCAGTCATCTCAAGGATGGTCTTCGAGACGAGACACCTAGTCTCTTATAAACAGACCCTACAACATGCACCATACACCCTTACTCATACTGGTTCACACCCTACCAACCTTACCAACTTCTGTTTACATTCAGAATTTATTTGATTGATTATTGCTGCATAAGGTCATATTTGTTCACCCCTTCTGTGGCTCAGTTACTCCCAACTTGAGCCTCGGCATTAGCTTCTAAGCGACTACTTTGCATTTCTGAAAGGGTACCCAAACTTGTGCCAATTTATTGCGCCGAAATGTGAGCAAAAGTTTTGCGGGGGACTGAAAAAGTTTTGCGGGGGTTGAAAAAAGTTTTGCGGGCGGTTCAAGTTTGTTTTGCGGGAATCACTGATCCGCGCGCAAAAGAAACTCACGGATTGATCTGTCTTTTTTTAGCGCGGAGGGTGTCAAAACAGCTATTTTTATTGCGGAAGGTCCGAAATAACCGAAGTTTGTTGCGGTGACGAGCTGGCAATGTTTCCAGTAATGAAATCAGCAAAAGCGGGCTGATTTCGCGATTTCCTGGATATTTGCGGGAGTAGGTTGGAACGCCGAGGAGTTCACGGACACGTGCTTGATGGTAAACGCGTGCACTGCTATGTGGCGTGTCGAGAAGGGGACGTGTTGTAAGGAAACGGGAACACGTTTCTGCTGAACAATGGTTTCTATGTGAACAATAGCTGTTTGCGATTGGCTGTGCAGCCCAAACAGAGTAGGTATATAAGCTCAATGTGAACTCGGTAGAAAAGAAGGAATACACCCCCACTTTCACCCCACTTTTTGTGTTTTGTTTTGTTTTGTTTCGGACGGTCGAAGCGTCCTCGAGACTCGATCCCAGCACCCTACGCAACCTATGGAGCGTCGCCCTGAAATGGGTAGACCCAGCGCAGGATCGTACTGGTTGTCGTTGGCAATGTCAGCGGCAGTCCTTCTGTTTTTGTTATGGTTGATTCGGTTGGATTGGCTTGTAATAGGTTTCTGGTTCGGTGACACAGTGGTGGAAGGAATGATGAGATGGATTCGATGGCGGGAATGGAAGGAGGCTCGTGGAAACCTATTTTGGTACTCGCTCACCACACTCAGCGGCGCGCTGGTCGTGCCGCTCTATTTATCAATATCACGCCAGCATTCGATGTTGATCACCTGGATTGCAGCACACATATACTTTGTGTGGAGCCCCGACCTCACTGCGCATACTGGTTTTGTTGTGTGTGTTGTTGGCAGACGGATATCTGCTTTCACGCATGCACACCGACGCCGCGCTTCAGCGGCCGAATAAATGTGCATTTAGACCGCCATACTTCAGAACTATTGGCACCTAACTCAATCGCTTACAGAACCTTTTATCACCCAGCTCAATCACTTTCCCTGATATGCACTTCGCCATTTACTATCTCGCTCATAGGGTTCCTCCACCAGCTCCAGGGTCTGTTAGCAGCCCTATAATGCTCTCGCTTCAGGCCCGAATTCTTCCCTCACATCTCTTTGGCCTTCCGTCTCTTATCTCAGTACACCGGCCACTTCTGTATCATCACCGCCGCCTTCACGGGACCATGTTATGCGAAACAGAACGAATTAAACCCCACCTATTAATGCCGCAACCCCGGGTCTCGCGGATTCGCATCAGAAGAAGAACCCACTTAGTCAGTATGTTCTTGCCACTTTCATCTTTGCCGCTGTTGTTCTAGTTAAGTATGGCGGCAGATTTTTTGATTGCTTGTCCGGGGGATGTGAGTCAAAAACTTATTTGTTTGTTCTCTTTTTTCGCTAACCACTGGCGGGCGCAGGACATTCCCATTGTACCTTGACGAGATTTTGATTTTCCGCACTAAAATATATTTATCATGCCGTTAATTTCCTCTGTTTCAGATACTATCACCATCCTCACGTCCTTCGGTGAGTCAGCTAGTACTATCTGAACCGAAATAATCCCTGTAGACATTGTAATTGCTTCCAGACCGTCATAAACCCTTAGTCACTTACGTAACACTTGTATCTCGGTCAGTTATTGCCTGAATCTCCTCAAATGAAACACTCAACCCACGTCTAGGACATCCCCGAGAGGATTTTTGGGCATTTGGGGAGGCATGAGGACAGGATGTTAGATGACACAGACGGGGAATTAACGACTTTTCCTGCTCGCCGAGATGCCCGAAATCTTGCCAGGTTCGAACGCGTTCGAACGCCGAACCGAACCTGAACGCCGGTTCGGGTTCGAGGTTCAGCGAGTGCCTGAACTGAACGCGGCGTTCAGGTTCAGCGTTCAGAGCGAAAGGCGCCGAACCTGAACTGAACCGAACCTTGACATCGCTATACCCGACACAAAACCGTATGTATCTCGGTCAGTTTTTGAGCGAATCTTCTCAAAAGAAGCACTCAACTCACCTCTAGGACGTCCCAGAGACGGGAGTAGGGCGTTTGGGGCCCTCGCCTGCCGAACGCGTGCGCGCTGTCCACGACGGTGCCACCCCCTCCCGGATTCGTACCCGACACAAAACCGCTTGACGTTTTTTGACAGAATCTCTCCAGACATTCAAATCACCCCTAGAATATCCTCGAGATGATGTACAGGTGTTTGGGACCATCCATTGCCGAATGTGTGTGCGCCCTCCACATCGGCACCGACTCCCTCTCAGATCATAGCCAATACAAAACCACCTATACCTCGGTCAGTCTTTGACCAAATCACCTCAATAAAATACTCAACTCGCCTTTAGGACATCCCCGAGAGGACGGTCAGGTGTTTGGGGCCGTTTGTCGCCGAGCGCACACACCGCCACGTTACTGCTGCCTGCCTGCCTATCAGAAAATCACAGAGAGCTGTCCTGCGTGTGGAAGAACTTGTACGTGTGGCCGTTAACTTAGCTATGCTTATTTGTGCCAATTTTTGAACAATTCAATTGCAAACACTACTATCTGTGGCTGCCAACCTGGCCGGACTAGGAACCTGGCCACTTGCCAATTATAAGGCTATTGACTTGACAATATTTCATTTTGGTGCTCAGGGGGTGGTATGCAACCTCTGCCGCCCGTCTTTGCCAATTTTCAGCCAAAAGTGATGAGTTGATGCGAAGCAGTGGCGCGGATGATGTCGGATCGGAGGGTGGGAAGATCAATTCCTTATCCCCGAATCACCACTTCGCTCCGTTCTCTGCCAATTCTGAACCGATTTGCTTTCCTTGGGGGATGTTCTGCTCCCCTGACTGCAGGGCTCCATCTCAGCATGATCCTGGCCGCATAAATATCATTCTTTACTCGCAAAATCACGTAATTGTCTGTCCTTCAAGTGTGAGGACTTCAACCAAATGACCCAGATACCAGGTGACCCTTTGACCATCCATATCCAGCAATTTTCTAGTTTCATACTTACATGTAAACCTTCAACTTCAAATGTTTCCCACAATTTTAGCTTCTTAATACATCCCTCAGGCTGTGGCAGACACCGGAAGTGCCTAATATTTGTCGTATCAAAGTCCAAACGTCGGGTTCTCAGCAGCATGGCACATGTGTGGATTTGGGGGCTCAGATATGTTAATTCACTTCTTATGAACATAATTACAACTTGTTTTAGCCAGCCAACCGATCCCACTGGTACGCCGTCTTCGTTTCTCCATCAAGGTCTGTCCATGGCCCCTTATAGCTCGTCAGGAACACGTTGTCCCGGCATTTCTATGGGTCATTTCTATAGTTCTTGTGCATGAAAAGAATCACTAATAACCCTTGACCACAATTACACACTGCAAGACCACTGCCGCAGTCGGAAACACCAGTTTGCACAGGTGGCCAGGTACCCTGTCATTTCCCCTTTTGGGAACTCCGCCAGAGATAAATTCACCAGACGATGAATATGTCCTCAAAAATTAAGTTTAATGGCTCAAACTGTTCCCAGGATCCGCGCCCATCGGATGGAGCCCATATTCTGCACCTGGGGCACGCTAGGTGGCTACTAACAGGCCAAAATATCCAAGGTGGCCAGGATCCCCCTCCCAGATAGTACAAGATATACGGTGAATATAAAGATGTATAGAAAATAGAACGGTTCAAAAATGCAAACGAAATGAGCTTAATTAAAGACCTTGAAGCATTTGTATTCTTTAGCAATGCAACTGGCTTTTGTCATAACCACCAGATCTATTGTTGAATATTCGCCCGATGTGCAAGTTGCCATGATCCAGACTGTCCGACCAAGCCACCGCACCCTTCTCAACACACGGAACGTTCTGTCGACAGATATGTGATCAAGGTCTCAAAAAAGAACAGAGCCAAGGGTTTTACTGACCATATCATAGCTAGAAAAATTCTATACGGATTCGGTGGTGTGGTCATACACAATGTATTCTGCAGGTGCAACAGGTGCAGGTGAAACTGGAGTCCATTGAGCAAGCGCTGAAGACCTCGACGTGGTGATTGCCGCAAGTTGATCATCCATTAATTGTATACGGTCATGAAGGCTGCAATCAGGCTAAAGTGGAGCATTAGCAACGAATGTAAGTTGGCCAGGGTGGAACTTACTACCTGTGAAGATGGTTCAGGCAGAATTTGCGGCTTTGGAGGTTTGTAGGCGAGCCTTACAACTGTGTGATCTGCCTGCAAGCCAAAATAATCACATAAATGGGAGATGCATAGCGAGGCGTACCCAAGCCATCAAATCCTGTATCTCGTCAACTGTTCTGGTGTCCTTCGACCGTTCGGTTACGCGTTCAGTGTCAATTATAGCTGCACGTCGATTGGCCGACTGTTTTGGTTGAGACTTTTTAGGGTCATCACGAGGGCCTTTTTTCGTTCGCCGTTTGACAACAGATAGATCGCTAAACATGATAGATCTATCAGAATGAAGCAGAGACACAGAAAATAGACACACCAACTAGTAGGATCACGGTAAAATTTGTTACTAAATTCTCGCAGACGCGTAAGGAGCACGGGTTTGGTACCGCTGACGAAAAGACCATAGTCGCGGCACATTTCCTTGAGCTCCTCCATTTTTTTCCCCGTCCTGGATGAGAAAGCGTCATAATAGCATATTTCCGAGTCTGAAATCTTTTACAATGTGCGTTGTTCGGTACCGCCGGCCTTGGTAGGGAATGACTGGACATCTTGCTCTGCAGCTTTTGCCACCTGGAAGATAGCAATGGGCGGTTTGTCCGTGACCGGGACAGGACCAGTATGCTTAAGGCACTTCCAGGCAGCAGCAGCGCCAAAGCAGCGCCAAAGTCAAGCACAGGCAGTAAGCAGAGAACGAGGAGGAGGGCGTAGGCAGCTGATGGCGGGTTGTCGAGGAGGTCGATGATCCGCGAATTGATAGAGCGGCTCGCCGCGCCTACGGCGACGAGCACGGCAGCGACGATTGACGCAACTACGGATCTGCCAAGAGAATCAGTGGATGTTCGGCCGACGGAGTTATCGGGCCACAGCCAGTTCTTAAGCGAGACCCAATTCGTCCCATCAACCGCATCAAAAGGGAGATGCCGGCGTGACGGAATGTCTTTCCGGAGAGAGCAAGGGGGTACTTTTCTGTGAATGGAGGAACATACGCCGGTTTTTGGATTTTCTCGACTTTTCTTGAACCAACCAACCACGTCATACCACGTGATGTCCATATAGGGTAATGATGGCACACGCTGCCAGCCTCCTCGTCCCTTCCCTCGACCACAGTCGAACACCGAGAGCGACCGGCTGCCCCACAAACCACAGGGAATTGTAGGTTGAATTCAGCTTCATTCCACGCAGTAAAATTTGAACTGGAAAGGCAGTTTCAAGAGATATCGACAAAGTTTTACGACAGATTCTCCCGACGCGACGATGCTTGGAATGTCCACTGTCCCGTGAAAAGCGTGCCTCGCAAACCTAACCTTCCGGAACGCTTCCCTGCTCAAGGCAGAAAAGATGATACTATAGCAGGGTGAGTAAAATTTAAATACACTGGCTGCCCAAGCTTACCATTTTGTTTCGCAACCCTCATTTTTGCAGCATGCCAGGTTCGGGTTGTCAGAATCATCCTGTGGAACTGCAGAGAACCCGCACAGGCCTCAAGATCCACGGCCGAATCCGGCAAGTTTTCCCGCTGTTTCCGTTTGCGAGTCGACCGTCTCGATTTGATGGCGGCAGAATATTGCCACGGTTAGCCGATCAGTGGTAACATTCGGAGATCATGTCGGTACTGTTGGAAAATATTTGAAAAATGTAAATATGTCTCAAAAGCACTTTACAACGTGTTTCCGACCTAACAAATTTTCCTGCTGGAAAGTTTTTTTTTCGACCTGGCCGGCCAACCAACCACCCAGGGTCTGGTCCGGCATTCACGGCCCGGCACCCCCTTGGGAGAGAGAAGTGTGTAAGCGGCTATTCCTGTGCCAGTGCTGAGTAATGGCCCCGGGGCTGAGTAATGACCCCGGGGCTGAGTAATGACCCCGGGGCTGAGTAATGGCCTTGGGGCTGAGTAATTATAAATTATTTTCCTTTGCTGCAAGTGTGACCCTACTGGTTCCTTTTCGTTTGATCATATAGCATTTGTCAATTGGTTCATACCAACCGATTCGGACATCGCAATCTATACTTATAAGCAGCCGACTTTCTCTCTGCGCTGAGAAAGTGCGAACACGTCCTTTGAACAGTCCATCTGGCCCGTGACTACCACTCCCTTATAAGTCTAACGTCTACATACCACACAAAGCACAACCATGGCACCAAAAACCCAGCGCGCGATTCTCGTCACCGAGATCGGCGAGCCAGTCATACTGGTCGACAACCATCCCGTCCCCGAGCCCGGAACAAATGAGGTCCAGATCAAGATATCCGTGGCGGGCCTCAACCCGCACGACCAGAAGGCCCGAGACACAGGCCTATTCATACGAGACAATCTACCCGCCATCCTGACCAACGATGTCGTCGGGCGCATCTCACAGATCGGGGACGGCGTGACCACGGTGGCAGTCGGCGATCGCGTAGTGGCCCACCCGGGCTTCACGCCGGGATGGACCCAGAACGGCCTGCAGGAGTACTGCGTGGTTGATACTGGCGCCATTGCCAAGCTCCCCGACACTGTCACCGACGACACAGCCGCCACATTGCCAACCAACATCGTCGCACCGCTCGTGGCGCTCTTCGATACACTGCAGATTCCCACGCCATGGTTGCCCGCCGCCAAGGACTTCGACTATGCCGCCACGGTGCTCCTTGTGGTCGGCGGCGGTTCTAGCTGCGGCAAGTTCGGCGTGCAGCTGGCCAAGCTCGCGGGCATCGGCAAGATTGTTGTTGTCGGCGGCAACGAAGCCGAGCTCAAGGGGTTCGGCGCCACACACGTAGTCGACCGCCACGGAGGTCACGACGCCGTGCTCGGCCGCGTGCGGGACATCGTGGGCGACAACCTGCTCTACGCGTACGACGCAGTGAACCCGCCGCCGGACCAGTTGCTCGCGCTCGAAGCCCTCTCCGGCCACAAGAGGGGGGCGCTCGCCCGTCTGTTGCCGCTCGGCCCCGTCGACGAGACAAAGGTGCGCGACAAGAAGGCCGGGTTCGACGTGCGCGACGTGTTTGGCTCCTCGCAGGCACATCCCACGCTGGCGGCAGGCTTCTGGGCGCGAGTGCCGGGGCTCCTGGAGACAGGTCAGATCAAACCGCTAGGTTATGTGGTCAAGCAGGGTCTACAGGCCGCCCATGTCAACGACGTGTTGGATTGTTACCGGGATGCATTGCCAGTCATGAAGACGCACATACATTTCTAAGTAACTAGAGAGTGTGGCTGAGTCTGCTAGAAGACCTTGAGCTCTTCTCCCAAGTGTTTGAGTTTTGCTGCTCTGTAATGTACTTTCCAGCTGCCGTGGGGAAATGCGACCAACTGTCACAATGAGTCATACCTATATACCGCATTCAAATCAATCTCAACTCTTGTAAACTTAACCAAGCGAAGGATTTTCTTGTACACTCTCTGGGCATTCCCGAGGAGAAGTGTGCCGAATTTTGAGTTGATTAGGCGGAAATTTGAACAACTTTCCAGAACTCCTGAATGCAGGTGGATACGTTGAATCTCAGCCCGAATGCAGGAATGAGTCAAACTCAGAACAAGGCCGACATCAGCAAAACCTGGGTCCTGTACGCACCTCCGCGTAGTGCTACGTAGAGCTTTTATTACTGTATACCCTGTATCTAGGTCCCCCCGGGCATAGAGTTACGCATTTGAAGTAAATTGGGTATTTGTTGGGCAAACCGTGTGGCTGCACATGCAAGCACGTATTTCCCTGTATTCCGCTGTATTTTACTTTATTTCAAGTATTTGGCCTGCGTTGCAAGGTAGCACCTGAAATGGTTTCAATATTACAAATAAATAGGCAAAAATTCCCAATAGACAGGATGCGCACGAGCCGCATGCGGCTTTTGACACCTGCACAAAGCCGCATGTAATTT